>CAWLAL010000258.1:0-17395 GCA_963854785.1 Vaccinium vitis-idaea | reverse complement strand
GAAGATGAAAAACTGCTTCAGCTTATCTCTCCACTCATTGTAGAGATACTCTTCGTTCGTGCCCTCCGAGTTGATCTCGCCGATTTCCTCAAATTCCTGATCGAAGCGCGTGCTGAAGATGTCGTCCTCGACAAATAGACGGTCGAAAGGATCCTCGCTCTCCAGCTGAGCGCTTAGTGACTTCCAGGCTGGTGTCACCAGGTGATCCTTGACATCTCCGAGCAGACTCTCGGTACCTCCAGCATAGTTCAGACTCGGTGCGTAGCTACGCAGGCTGCTCGTCTCTTCAGCTTCGCTTGCAGTCCCGCTCGCTACCGTCTGATCTGAGCATGACTCGGCCTGCGAGACACAGTCCGGATCGTTGGGGCCGGGGAGAGATATCACGTTGTACCGTCTCCGACTGGGCGTCTGCTAGTGAGAGTGCTGTGGTAGGCCGTGATTGAAGATGGGGTCGTGATGTTTTCCGTGTCAGGCTCAAGGATGCTGTGCCCCGTCCATCGAGCAGCTCGAGTTTATCCGTCCTCGATGAGAGATCATTGCTGATCGGAGGAGCACTGGTCGGTTGCGGCTCCTCAATCTCCTGCTTCGAAGTCATGCTGATAGTATCTACTCGTGCGCAGTGGGAGCATAGCCAGCCAAAATGCTTGTCTCTTGATATTCATGTCGTTAACATGTATTGTGAAGCGTCATGTTGCACCCAAGTGCCCGATAAGTAAGTACTCGGATTATTTCGTATTCCAGAATATTCTCACTTCTTGAAGGAGCTGCACACTAGGTACGTATCTGCTCTTGTTAAGATATAGCGAGAGAATCGTCCTCGTGTGAGCACCAGAGAGCTGCGGTGAAGCTCAAAGGTTGGCGGGGAAGTCGACAACATGACCTTGTCGCTCGCCATTGCTCAACCCTCCTTGCGCACAACGCAAGACACTCGCTTCCCGCTTTCCCTTTGGTGTATTCTGCGCATGGCTCTCGAGTCTACAGAGTATGCCCGTCGAGCCCACTTTGGCTGTGATCTCTGGGTCACCAGCTAGCTCTGGTCGCGCATCGCCGAGCCTGAGAGCAGGCCGCAAGGCAGAAGAGGGTAGGGTCCCTGCCTATTCCACTATGCGCTAAACTAACAAGTGTAGCTGCCCTCAAGGCCGACAAGTCAGTCCGCCGATATGCTGCTGGTATCGAGAAGGCACTCTACACCTTCGAGCCCAATCAACAAGAATGGGCAGACTACATTGCCTTCCTTGTCCGACTATTAAAGGTACACGAAGACAGGGACCCAGACCGAGCAAGAGTTGTTGGCTGAGACACATCACCAGGCTATACAGGGTGTGAAGCAAACAGATTTCATTCCCCACGCGTCATTAGTCTCTCTTCGCCTTGCTCAATGCCTAAATCCAACCCTCCCATCGGGCGTGCATCAGAAGGCTTTAGAGGTGTACTCTAGCGTTTTTGAGATACTCGGGGTAGGTCCAGTCGGCTGCCTCGCAGGGCGATATTGACTTGGGCAGAATGATAACCTCGGACGAGACTTACAGACTTTCCTCCCTGGACTCCTTCCCATCCTGTCCTTTGCTTCGCTGACAGTCAGACCACTTTTCTACGGCCTTCTAGAAGACCACTTGTTGAAGCTCGAGTTCCAGAATTTGCGGTCTGCGCTCAAATCCATAATATTGAGCTTGCTACCAGGCATCGAGGATGAGACAAGCGAAGACTTTGAGCGCGGCATTCAGGCACTGGACAGACTACGATCCAAAGCACAATCACAGGAGGCATCCGACTATGTGCATGGGACTGCTTCCGAAGACTCCTACTTCTGGCAATGCTTCTTCCTGGCAGTCATCACAGGATCTACAAAGAGGCAAGGTGCGCTTGCCTTCCTGCTGAGACGCCTCCCTTCTTTGCAAGCACCACCACAACGGGGTCAAGAATCACAGAATGGCGCTGTAGAATCGAATGTGCGACCACGCCTACGATATTGGATGGAGCAGTAACCATAATACAACCTGATCCAGGTCTACTCCTTCGCTGCTTCGCTGCAGGCCTGCGTGATAACAACATACTGGTTCAGCGCGGCTTTCTGGATCTTCTCGTGACACATCTCCCCCTAAACTCACCTGTTCTGCAGAGCCTCGCACAGCCTGCAGATCTGGATCTACTTGTAGGAGCAACCGTTAGCGTTGTTCTCCGACGAGACATGAGTCTCAACAGACGTCTCTGGTCTTGGTATCTTGGCCAGAACCTAACGTCGATGCCACCGCTACTGCTGACGAATTTTCCAAAACACCATTAAGTGATATTGGTGAAATTCAGTCAGGCAAGCAAGCAGCGTACTTCCACAATATGGCGCCTCCTCACTTGAACGATACATCCTCTCCATGTTCTTGGGTAATGCTCGCGACAGTGTCGAGGCTGCTAGACCTTTCCGCATTTGTTCGGCGTTAATGGACCGATGGGAGATTGGTGGTTGTATTGTTCCTTCCGTCTTTCTACCCGCACTGAAAGCCGCCTTTACGTCCTCGCAGGCAGATCACGACCATCAAGCGAAGGACGTAATCAAGAGCGCGAGTCTCTTCTTTGATGGCATCGAGAGCAACCTCATCTGGAGCCAGATCATTAGCGAACTTTCTTCAGCCATGAGATTTGCCTCAACTGATGCCGCAATGCTGAAGAAAGTCTACGATTTTTACGATTTATGTTTACGAAATTCAACATCCGAGAGGAAGACATGCTCTTGTATCACATTCCAAGGGCGTTACTGGTGGCATTGCATGGCTTGCAAAACATCTTGTCGAGCACAAATCAAGACACCTCGGCCGCCTTTGTACACTTACTTTTCGACCTGATACTGCAAATGCTTACATTTGTGCCAGAGCACGCTGTACGGCCAAAGTTGATGAGCGAAATCGTTCGCAGAGGACAACACCAGTGGTGGAAAGTGTGGCACTAGTCGTTCGTCAGATCCAGCGGAGTGCACTTGACTTTGATCAGCTCCTGCAACCCCGCTAGATGGATTGATGATCCCGAATATTGGCGCCCTTCTGCAGAATGCCGCCTCGGCGCTCTTCCAAAGATGTCTAGTTGTTCAGAACTACAAGCGTTTCAGCCAAGGGCGCGGACCTTCTGTCTGGACTCGTGAACAAGACCAAGAGCACTGATGGCGTCGATGTTGCGAATCTGGAGCAGAGTCTTGACCACTCATTATCGGAGCTAGTCAAACGATGGCAAGATGGCAAAGGTAGCTTCATAGTTGCCACAGCGATCGTGACAGTATGGTCTGATGTGGTGGAACTATCGACTAACGACTATGAGAATGGTAAAGCGATCGATGGTTAGCCTGCTAGCGCTCGAGTACATGTGGCTTGCTCTATCACCTACCAGCCCAAAGTATCACGTTGAAGCTGTACGACTCATCTGGAAGCTTCACAGCTCGTCGCAAGAAGGTGAAAGGCCTGCTGATGTAGACGTCTTCGTTACCACTCGTATGTCAGAGACTGGTGATGCAGGGTCCCAATTCAGAAGGTTCACAACACTATGGGAGCTCACACTTCAGAATCAGCCCAGTCGGATAGAACGTAAAGCTGGGACACTCGTTCGTCGTGCTAGCAGCTTTGCATCGACTAGCGAGGTCACCAGCGATGAAGCACAAAGAATCCTTTCTCGTTCGCTGAGACTGCTCCTGGACAATCTCGCGTCGAAGAAGAGAGCGATTATAGCTCCAGTATTGCTGCTTGGCTGGGAAGTCTCCCTAGTCTGGACAAGATTCTGACAAGCTTGCTCGCTCAACTTGAGTCCGGGCTCGAAGCATTCCAGAGGCAGAAGCGGTTGCATGGCAGCAAGCTTCGCAGTGATAGGGTAGTCAGGAGAGCATCGCTGAAATGCAGAATATTGTCGATCACCTCACAGCCATCCTCCTTCGAGCATCAAACCATACTTGGACATCTCTCGTTGAAACAAGACCCCATGAAGACGATGCGCAAGATCGGGATGCGTCCGGCCTACTATATCTTGCCAAATTCTGCGTGCGCCTCTTGGAAAGCATCGACAGCAGTCACTTCGAAGCCCTTCATCGCCGCCTCGTCCGCCTGTTGACCCTACTTTTCGATGCGCCGCCCGCATTGAGCCTACAGCCATTACTCCTGGAAGAGAAGCTGATTTCCATAGTACGAAAGATAATTGGTGGCCAGCCAAATTCTTTGCAGGTAGAGTATGTCAGACTGATTTCCAGCGCTTTACGTGTGAGAATAACACCAGATCGATCATTGGACCGACGGCCGTCGGTGAAAGCTCAAGATCCCTTGAGCAAAGCTGCCCAGGATGGACCGAGCCAACTGACCATTGAGTCCGTCGACCATCCACCCGCAAATCTCTTTGATTGCATCAGAGAAGCAATTTCATCTGTCTCAGCCCGACCTGTGCTCGAGCCTTGGATCATCCTCCTTAACGACGTCCTTGCAATGTATTCTCAAGCCATGTTTAGCGAAATGATACCCCTTGTCGAGCTGTTCTGCGAGCAAATCAACATCACCTTCAACCATCTAAGATCTATGGCTGTCGCAACCAACACGCCAGATCAGCAATTTCAAATATCGTCACTGCCTTGGCTCTTGAACGGTCTGGAATCAGTACTTGCGAGCGGTCACTCCAACCTTGCTATGGCATCTCCAGATCAGCCAAGCGCTAATAAACAAGTCACTTCTCCTCAAACATCCTTCTTCGGCGCGACGACCATGAGCATTCTGTCGCCACTTGCAAACCCGAACAAGACCGCAAAATCTAACAGCAGACTTACTGTGATCCTCTGCCTGCATGATACAGTACAGGTCTGCTTCAACATGTGGAGCTGGGCTAGCTACGGCAGCGACTCGGACGCCATCGATCCAGCATCATCTGCGACAACCAATCTTAACGCCCTCAGATTGCGCAACCGCACGAAGAAGATTCTGGAGCACTTGTTCACAGCAGAAGCTCTAGAGTGTCTGGAAATGCTTATGCTGACGTGGGTCAAATCAAAGACGCAAGCAAAGCCTGATATCTCTGCAGAGAGTGTTCTTGGTGTGCTGAATGTTTTGGCACCATCACGACCACGAAATACGATGCCACTGATCCTGAATGCACTCTACTCACGGACGAACATCGAAGCGCTAGAGGCTAGCCGGAGGTCATCATTGACGTGCGATCTTAGCGCTCTGGATGTCGTGGGATTCTTGTTGCAATATGTGACTACGATAGAGGACGACGCCATGGATGAGATCTGGACAGACTGCATGACATTCCTCCGCGATGTGCTGGCCAACCCAATGCCACATCGCCAAGTCCTTCCGGCTCTGCTGGAACTCATTGCGCTCCTGGCTGAGAAGATACATAATACCAACTTTGGCGAGCTGCAGAAAATGCACCGCGAACTTGCGGTAAGAAGATCATCCCTCCCACCGATTCAGCATACTGACAAGAATGTAGGATATCTTCTCCAGACTTCTCACAGCATCATTCACCGTCCGTCCTGCCGGTGGCGCCGTGGAGGTAAAGACGAAGAGCAGCATCCACTCCGGCGACCTCTTCTCCAGCCTCATCGAAGTGACACCCAAGTTTCAAATCGTTCTCGAGTCCAAAGAGCGCGTCCTCAGCACAGTGAACAACCTGACCACATACGTGATCAGCCCCATCTTCCACGCCAAGATCTTCCCGGAGAACGTCCGACCCGAACTCCTCCAGCTCATCCTCCTGATGTCCACCCAAGCCCCTGACGCTAAGCTCTGGCGCCGCGAAGTGAGCGAGGCCTTCGCCGACGCGCGCACCTTCTCCATCCCCGCCGCGACAATGGCAACACACTACTTCCCCGTGCTGCGCAAGTGGTCCCTCACGGAAAAGGACGTGGTGACCAACGACATCCTCCCGCGCGTCCCCGCGCCCTCGACCAGCTCAGCCCTCATGTTCGGCGTGGGCGCCAACAGCGCACGCACAACCGCCGACCGCGCCGCGCAGCTCAACCTCCGGCGCGTGGCGCTCCTGCTCCTCGCGCAGGACCGCGACGCGCTCATCTCGGCCGTGCCCGCCATCAACGCCAAGCTCGCCGAGCTCAGCGGCGCCACGGGCTCGAGCAGCCCTTCCAGCGCCACGCGGGCGGAGGTGTGCATGCTGTACCGCGCGCTGTTCCTGCGCGTCTCGGAGACGCAGCTCTCGGGCCTGTGGCCGACGCTCAACTCGCTGCTGCAGGGGTTGTGCTGCTGTCCGTGCTACCCGTTGCGGAGGAGAGAGGCGGTGAGCTGCAGGGGGAGGTGTACGGGAACCTGACGCTGCTGCAAGCGGCGAAGCTGTTGGATCTGCTGGCGGTGCTGCAGCCGGATGACTTTCAGCTGCACGAGTGGGTGTTTCTCACCAACACTGTCGACGCGGTGTATGGCGGCGCGAGGAGCGAGGCGTCGGTCGCAATTGCCGATGAGGTTGCGGATGCGCTGGCTAGTAGCATGTCGGCTGCGAGCGCGGAGGACGGTGAGAAGCGTGGCGCGGCAGGGGGAGGAGAGGGTGAGACCGCGGGTGGTGCGGGTGGGTTCGCAGGCTACAGCTATGAGGCCGGACTTGAGGAGGGCGAGGCCAAGGACATGGGGAGGAGACCTGTGCTCGCGCTGCTGCAGCTCGATGCCGGGGATGTCAAGGCTATGGCCAGGGAGGACTTTGTCAGACAGCTGCTGCTGCCATTCTTCAGCGGGTTGAGCATTGCTGCTTACGAAGGCGCCTATGGCATGGCTGGGGTCGATCTCGAGGTCTGTCGGAGGGACCTGCTGAACGATCTCATGGAGGGCGCAACTATTGTGTGAGGAATGGGCGAGAAGTGGAACGGGGCCCAAGGGAGCATCGAAAGGTGCCCTTGCGACGGGAGGGCATGGGTCTCTCAAAGAATGGAAAAAGTATTGTCCCATGCATCTCTGGTATGTCATGCTACAAATGTACAAATACATAACCAATCTCACAATCTCCGAGAAAAGTCGCGGATCTACACTGCCGCCGCCGCCTTTGCTGAAGATGATTTTTTTGACGGGGATGATGGTGACATGTGCGATTCGGACGCGGCCTCTGGTCTGTGACCAGGCAACGGCCTCTTGAAAGGATGTGCCTCGGTGTTCCTGCGATGCATGTCAGCGATTGCTTGTCAAGTATGCCCAGTCCGGGATCAAACTTACAGAACCCACTCATCGAGATCAACAACGCTCTCCTCGCTGAACAGCAAGAAGAAGTACTTGACCGTCTCGGCCATCCAGAAGCTCTCCTGCTGATCCAGCCTCTCCGGCTCCTCCTTGGTCACATCGTCGATAGCGCTGTTCCCGTACGCCGCCTTGGTGTGGCGCGACACAGCCTCCCACATGCGCCAGCCGACATCGCGCCAGTGCTGCTCACCCGTGATGCGGTACATGTACCACACGGATTCGATGGCCTCTGGTCGCAAAAGGTACGAGCGGCCGTGGATGCGCACGTAGCCGCCTGGCAGTCGCTCGTTGACGATGCGGTCGCGGACAAACTCCTCGTGAGTGGCAAAGTACACATCTTGTTCGGAGGCGGGTTGGAAGCCTTCGATGTTGGAAGTGGAGACAATGGTTGATGGCGGCGGTGGAAATTGGTTATTGAGGTCAGAGAGCTTGGGGAGGTCGGGGGTGTCGCTATCGCGGGATTTGGTGCTCCATGGGTCAGCAGCAGAATGTGCAGAGTCGGAACCATCGTGCTGCGAGGCCTTGGGAGCGTTTGCGGGCGTGCTAGCGCCATAGCTGGCGGGTTCGCCTGGTGTGTGGGCCTTGTCGGAGGTGTCATCGTCCAGCTCGTCGTCATCATCATCTTGCAACGAGGAAGATTTTGCTGACTTTCCGCTTGCTTGTCGACGCAGCAACTTACTGTCTGAGATCTTTTGTGGATTCTTTGGCTTGATGGCTGTGCTGGCATCGGCCTCATCCTGGGATCCGCCTTTCGATGCAGATGACTGGGCACTACCGCTGGGCTTTGTTCCGCTCGAGAGCAGCGAACTGTCCTCTACTGGCTTGAATGGGTGGTCGAGATCGTTTGACCCCACAACCTGAGTTCCTCCCTCAGATTGCAATGTGGACGAGGTTTGCTTGCGTGCTCGCTTTTGTTCCTGGTATTCTTTGGCCTGTTGTTCACGGGAGTCTCTCCCTGGATCGAGCTGCTCCCAGTATGTGGTCTCGTTCCAAACACAATCCGTCTTGCTGGGGCAGCCGTACACCTGGAAACCCTCGGGCATAATGCCGGTTTGTGTGGAATTGTAGGCCCAGACACATCCTTCCGTCAGCTTCCTAGCATACTCCATGTCACCGGGACGGTTGAAGATCTTGCTCGCCATGCCATACATGCCTCCGATGAAGCAGGACAAGTGGCTCGTCTGCGCATCAGTAAAGCCTCGCAATTCACCGGTGGCATCATCCCTCCATGCATACCAGTCACCAGCAAAAAGTATGTCGTCCATCTTTGGAAGCATGGGCCTGAAGAGAAGCTTGTGGGTTGCCTCTTCGATCGACTTTTCGTAGAGCCCGCGATATTTATCTTCGACACCTCCAAGCAGTAGGTATGTCTTTGGAAAATACTCATACAGGGAATCTGCCATTCCATTGAAGGTGAAACGATCGCGACCGTGCTTGACAAACGAAGACAACTTTTGAGGTTTACAGTCGACGGGAGCAGGCGTTGGGATAGGCTTGTGTTCGAGAGTGGGTTGAACTTCGTGGGTAGCGACTGAGGTATCCTCATCAGCCAACGACGAATCAAAAGAACCACCAGCGGGGTTGGATTCTGTCGAGTCGAGCAAGCTCTCGCTAGCTTGACGTTTCTGCTTTGGACTGCTGACACTGCTCGGATCGTTCTTGCCTCCTTGCGATGGCTTGTTACCAGTGGCAGTGTCCTTTCCTGCAGGTTTAGGAGCCTGTAGCGGAGACTCTTTGTGGCGATTCTGCGAAGCCAAGCGGACCGAGAATGCTGGCGTGCTACCAGTAAAGTCGCAAGGTGATAGATCAATCTGCACAGGGAATAGGCCCGGCGCATTCGTGCCATTCTCCCGGTTCTGCCATTCTACCAGCGCATCCGTAATTCTGTCAATCGCATCATAGTACTTTGGCTCCCTGGTCAGCTGTGCAAGGCGGGAGAACTCGAGTGAGAGAGTGCCAAGCTCAGCCAAAACGACTTCAGTGCCGCCTCTCCTGGGTACGGCTGTATCGTCAGGTGCCCAGTTGTAGAAAGTGATGGGCATGCGATTAGGCGTGTCGAAAGCGCCCATCAGGACGTCTGCAAGCTCAATCGCCTTGTCAAGAAGAACTTTGTGCTTGCCACCACTAAGATCATATGCGCCAATCATGCCTCCGAGATATCTGATGGTCACCTCGAACAAAGCAATATCCTCTTTGATGCTCGTGGTGAAGTCTATCTTTTCGACAAATTCCAGGGCCTCTTCGAAGTCCTCCTCGAAGCCGAGCAAATAAAGAGTATCCAGCGAATCGACAAGATTAGCAGACCAACCACCAAAAGGATCCTTGTAACCTCCAGTAGCAGGTCGCACCTCGTCATGGCCCCAAGCAAACTTCTTGTAACCATCCCAAGACTTCCTGGCGACACTTGTGATACTGGCCAACTTGGCCAGTCTATCCTCCTTTTCCTCTTCCGTCTCTTTGGGAAACTTTGCCTGGATGCGAGGAATTGCCTTTGCTGTCGCGGAAGGGTACGCCCGGGTCTTTGCTATAGGGAAGTGCTCAATTTTTGTCCAGTGTGGGGCATTACTCGGGTCGAGCACGTTCCTGAATGCATGGCCGACGCGGTTAGGATCACGCTGCTCGTAGACTGGTGCATACACAATCTTGGCTCCGGAAGTGCCGGGAGTTGATCCGCTACTCTGCTGTTGCGAGCTATCATGACTTGACCCGCTGCTTTGCTGTTGCGGGGAATCTGTCTTAAGCTGGCCCTCTTGCTTCAATGCCGGTGCTGGAGCTTTTGTACCGGACTTGCTGTCGGCTTGTTCCAGACTCTGCTTCTCGCTCTGCTTCTCCGAGTTTGTCCCTAAAGGAGCCGACGTGCTGTCATCCGACTTGTGGCTTGAGCGGGTTCCGCCTTCAGAGATGACGAGAGGCTTCTCGTCGACTGGGAGGCTAAGTACAGGTTCGGGTTCTCTGGGAGCCACCTCATCCTGCTTTAGGGCTCCTCCGGCCGGCTTGCTGCCAGTGAAGCCAAGCCGGTCGAAAGCTGGTCGGGCAATGCTTGGGGGTTGCCATTCGGCCCCCGCTTTGGAAATAGGAGTAGACAAAGAACAATGCAATGGCAGTGAAGAGCAGGAATGCGCGATAGCGCCTGTATCGAATCATGGTGTGGTCAGGCCCTCATTGGCATCTGTGTCGAGTCGCGTGAGCAGGTGGCAGGGATCCAATGCTCAGGAGTCCGAAGGAAAACCTCGAGTGGAAAGTCGACTCGGGTGACCAAAGTCTGTTGTCGCCAACGAAGTGATAAGCAATCACGAAGGCACCTTTTGTCGTTATGTTTAATGCAAGACAGACAGTAGCCACTCCGAAGCTCGCCCAGAGGCCATGCCAATGTCGGACCCTGCCCTGCCCTGGAAATATGGAGAAGGAGGATGCCGCGGACCGAGCCGCCCGAGCTTGACTCAGCCGCCGTGCTCACTCACACTGTGACTGCTCGCCCATTCGAGGACTCTTCATGTGCCCCTCTGTTCCCTCGTGCCTGTCCCACCGCTCGACCGCGCTCGAACGTACAGTGTGCTTGACGCAGAAAGCAAGCAGAGAGTCGAGCTTCTTTGCTGCATCACTCTATGTAAGAAAGACTCTTGCTCTCTATTCTTACAATCGCGTTGGCACCGTACAAGGACCGTCGTTGCCCCTTCGCAAAGCATTGGTCTTTTCGTTCTTGCTGCTCTTTGTGCATCGACCGGGCGCCGGCCATCTCTCCTCCTTGCTCATTGGTCAAGACAACAAGAGACCGCACTTTAGTGGATCTACTTGCAGATGAACATCACAGTCAAATCCTCCGCAGCTTGTTGGCAGTCCATGCATTTCCAACATGCCACCAAGAAGCAAAAAGCGCAAGACGTTCCACATCAGTGACGACGAATACTCGAACTTGATCGATGAGAAGCAATGGTATGGCTGGTGTGAAATCGAATCAGAGCCTGCCTATTTCAATGTCATGCTTCGCGAGCTGGGCGTCGAAGGTCTGAAGATACAGGAAGTCTTCAGCATGGACGAGGGCATGCCGAACCAGCTTCCGTCAGTGTCACCTAGTCTAGTCAATCATGCGTAGCTGACGGCCGTCAGGAAGCCTGTCCATGCTCTTATCTTTCTCTACCAATACAGAGGCAACACCCTGCAGCAGACAGAGACAAGTTGTCCAGATCATCTCTGGTTTGCTAATCAGATTCCCGACTACTCGTGTGCCTCTGTGGCATTACTAAATATCGTCAACAATTTGCCTGGCGTAAATCTTGGTCTACAACTTGAATCCTTTAAGCAATTCACGGCAGGCATGAGTCCGATCGACCGTGGTCACGCTATTGATAGCTTCCACTTCCTTAGACAGACTCACAACTCATTTGCTCGCAAGCTTGATATTCTGAATTCGAACATGGCACTCAAGATCAAGCACGACAAACGGATCGCCAAGACCAAGAATGAGGAGCGCCAGATGGCAAGAGCAGCCAAAGCGGCAGAACGGGAATCGGGAAAACTGTCCAAGGCTGTCGACGCTGCTGCGGCAGCACCAGTCCGTCGATCGGCACGGATGCCAAAGCCACGAGCAGACATTATTGATAGCCCTATCGATGCTGAGGAGTTTGATGAGGCAGGTTACCACTTTGTCGCATATGTGCCTGTGAAAGGCAGATTGTGGAGACTTGACGGCATGGACTCTTTCCCCACCAATCTTGGCTCGTACGAGCACTTGGATGACTGGATGCAATTCGCAGCGCCGGCCATACAAGAGCAAATGGCTGAGTATATCCACGGCGAGCTCTCTTTCAGCCTGCAGGCAGTCGTCCATGACCCCTTGCCAGAAGCCAACCTGGCTTTGTCAGCCATATCGAATCAAGACCAGAATGGTACAGCATCTGTTACCGATGGTGGCACGTCGGCAGAGCAGAGCAAGTATGAGGACGTGGCGATCAATAATCCAAGGATGGCAAACGGAGCTGTCCACGTTTCACCTGGGCGACTAGCGGAATTGAAGGCTATCATCGACGACGGTAGAGAACAGAGAGCAAAGGACGAGCAGAGGGCCCTGTTGCGGCGCTCCGACTTTACCGCCTTCTTCGCTGAGTGGGTGGATGCGCTAGTGGACATGGACGTGCTGGAGACCCTCAAGCAGCAAGTCAGCGCGGGCGTATGATGCCCAGATCATGTTGCTGGAGGTATTTTTTAGATATAGCATAGATACAGCTTGCATTGATTCTCTGCTTGAAAGATTATGAAGAGTCATGAAAATGATTGTGACGGCCGTGACGTGGCGAAAGTGACACCCAACATCCGGGCTGCAGCGGCACTTTCGCTGCACACTCTCGTCTTGCACAATCCACAACGATAAAAATCATGTCGTTCAGAGAGCGATCCTGGAAATATTCCCGGATTCAATCTGCACCGCGCAAGCTATACTGGAGCCGGCTCAAGTCTAGACTGCCGGAACTGGTGCAGGCCTTTGCGAGCGGCTATACACAGCGACAATTCACCTAAGGGATGTTGAATCTAGTTTCCAGGACACGCAGACTCTGCCTGCACGCAGCCGATATCTTAGAGGCATAGCATGGCATGTGTCAGCTGTGCGTGACAAGGCTCAAGTGGACATGTATGATCTACGACAGCTCAAGGCCGAGCTCCGCCAGCTTTTACTGACTTCAGAGCTCGATGGCGACTACGAAAAGGCTTGTGAGGATGATGCGCTTGTGTATGCAGCCAATAACGGGAGGCATGATGCTGTGTTGGATTTCGCTCTCGAGATGCTGCATGCCGTGCCGTACCAAGACGTGACGCTACAATGGCGGTCAGTCTACGAGCGCACTTCTCTGTTGCTCTTACGGGAGAGTATCGAGTCACCTGAAGAAATTAATCAAGTGCGGAATCTGAAGAGGAAGCGTAATAATCCATTGCCATTGAATGCGGATGGTCTGCAGCACCATCAGGATAGTCATGTGGACTCGAGCATCACGGATTGGATTGCACATGTTGTTCACGAGCTGGACCGAACAATCATGCTAACTGGGGCACCGAACCAGAGAGGAACCATTGATCGCATGATGAGCTTGCTGCAAAAATACATGGATGGCTCCAAGCACAATCTGTCGGGCCCTACTCTTGTCCTACCCGATCAATTCCCATCGTCCGCCTCTGGACAGTATCAGCACAATGCCAATACCCCGTTCACCTCAGCCCACGCCATCCCGGAGCACCCTATCACCGGCAGCAGACTCACTATCAATCTCACCCTCTCTACCTTCCAGCGCCACCTAGATGATCACGGGGGCCCCTTTGTACTCCGCAAGCACATCACCCACTGGCCCGCCACGTACCTTTGGCGTTCCCCATCCTATCTCAGCCGCCTTACCCTTCACGGTCACCGCCTTGTCCCCATCGAGCTCGGCAAGTCCTACACGGACGACACCTGGTCCCAGCAGCTGGTACCCTTCTCGACCTTCCTGCACACGCACCTCCTCGACCCCGACGCGAAGGAGATTGGCTATCTCGCACAGCACGACCTGCTGGCGCAGATCCCCGCGCTGGCAAACGACACCGTTACGCCGGACCTGGTCTACGCCTCCCCACCTTGCGATGTCCTGCCGGTAAACATATCCGGTCCAGTGGCCGGGTTAGACGAGCCGGTGCGGAATTCCTGGCTGGGGCCGGCGGGGACCACCACGCCGCTGCACCATGATCCGTACCACAACATCTACTGCCAGGTGGTCGGGAGGAAATACATCCGCATGTACCCGCCGGAGGAGATGGGGAAGCTGTACCCTTGCGGTGTGGGGGAGGGTGGGGTGGACATGGGGAACACATCGGCCGTGGACATTGCGGAGGCGAGGCGGCTTGAGGATGGCGATGATGAGGAGGGGAAGAGGGGGTTTGAGAAGAAGTGGCCGCTGTTCAGGGGGGCGAGGTACACGGAGACTGTGCTCGAGGCTGGCGATGCGCTGTATATGCCGCCTGGCTGGTGGCATTATGTTGAGAGTCTGGAGGTCAGCTTCAATGTCAGCTATTGGTTCAATTAAGATTGCAGGTTGAAGGCGAATTGCTATACTGTACTCGTGCACCTTCAGTCAGCATCACGACTTCCAAACATGAGCAGGGGTATCGGCTGTCGATGGTGATACCGATATAAGCAGGATGGCAGAGCGACCTTCGACTCTGATTGCCAGCCATTCAATGATCTATTCTACCAGACGACGACCACGATGCCGATACAAGATAAGAACCTGACTGCTCACCTACAGTCAATTTTGGGTTCGGCAGGCCGACCCGAATTGGTCCATTCTGTGCTCCCGACCCTCGTGCACAGCATCAACCTTATCGCCCACAAGCTGCGTTCGTCCTCACAAGTTGCAGCAGTAGGAAGTTCCAATGCATTCGGTGACGAACAGCTCAACGTGGACGTTCTAGCCGAGGACATCATACGACAGGAGATCCGATCTTGTCACTCGATCGTGACGGCCAGCAGCGAAGAGGACCCCGAGGAACGTTCAGTACACAAAGGACAAACCAGCGCGGACACTGGACATGAGCAATACACCTTGGCCTTCGATCCCCTGGACGGCAGCTCGATCATCGCCCCCAACTGGACCGTGGGGACAATCATAGGCGTCTGGTCCGGCGCATCAGCCCTCCACCAAGTACCCGCGGACAAGCAGGTTGCAGCACTCCTCGGCGTGTACGGTCCCCGCACAACCGTCATCGTCGCCCTGCGAGTCCCAGGCCAGACGGCAACGTGCTTCGAGATCGGCCTCGGTGCAAGCGCGGAGCTGGCGTGCGAGATCGTCCGCCGGGAGATCGAGATGCTCGAGGCGCCCTTCAAGACGCGTTACTTTGCGCCCGCGAACCTGCGCGCTGCCGCCGAGGACGAGAGGTACCTCCAGCTGGTGCAGCACTACGTGCGGAGCAAGTACACGCTGCGCTACAGCGGGGGTCTCGTGCCGGATGTCGTGCATGCGCTGGTCAAGGGCCACGGCATCTACGTCTCCCCTGTCACGGACACGAGCAAGGCCAAGCTGAGGCGACTCTACGAGCTGACGCCCATTGCGCTCATCATGGAGTGTGCGGGCGCGAGTGCGATCGATCCGGCGACCGGGGGGAGTGTTCTGGCGAGGCCGATTGGGGATTGCGATGAGAGGGCCGGGCTGATCTGTGGGACGACGGAGGAGGTGGTGCTGGTCAAGGAGATGCTTCAGCTGCCTTCATGACCGCCAGTGCAGCAGTTAGGCTACAATTTTGTGAACGAAGTCAGGATTACCATATGAAGAGCAGTAGAAGATTACAGATTATAGCCTGATCCCATGACCAAGACCTTTGAGCGCCGATGTAGTACCATTGAGTCTTGAGACTTGCATATGCTGCGTCTATGTACAAATTGCAGCTTCTATTCATCGTCATCATAGTCATCACTGCCGGACGCGCTCTTCTTCTTCCGCCGCCCAGCACCAGCACTTTTCCGCTTCGTCCTCTTCTTAGGCGCAGCAGCCGCTGAATCGCCCTCCTCCTCCTCCTCGCTGGCTCCGTTCGTCGTCGCATTAGAGGCAGCAGACTTGCGCTTCCTCCCCTTCTTCGCGCTCCCTGCCATCGGCGGCACCTCCTCAGCATCCACCGTCCCATCGTCTTCGGCATCCTCGTTGTCCCCATCATCGACCTCGATCCCCCTCGCCGACGACCTTTTCCCACGTTTCCTCTTCGCCCGATCCGCCATCTTCCCCAACGCGCCACCAAGCCTTCTGCTCGCCTCCTGCACCCTGACCCGCGGCGCATACGCGCCCGCCCCGATCCCACCACCGAAGAATTTCGTGATGTTGGCCTGCGTTCCCTCCTCCGCGCGACGGTTCATATCCCGTATGACAGGCACCAGAACCTCATCCGTGCGCTCCTGGCTCCACCCGATGGTCGCCATGAGGAACGCCCTGAGCGCATCGAGGTCCGGCACGCCCCACTGGAAGGCGCTCGGGTCGCTGTCGACTTCCGGCTCCAGGTATGCCGCCTCCACGCGCTGGTCCGGGAAGCCCGGCGGGAGGAAGAGCTTGGTGGCCTGCGTCTTGCGGAATTTCCTGCGGAACGGGATCGTGCTGTCGTCCTCCTTCTTGCGGCGCCCTTCTTGCACGTCAGCCCACCAGGCGCGGAAATCCGAGAGGGAGGGGAACTCGGAAAGGATCTCGAGGGCGGTGACGGGGCCGACCCCCGGGAGGCCCCTCGGTGTAGTCGCTGCCCAGCAGCTGCGCGATGCCGATGAGCTTGTCCCGCGAGAGGTCGAACTCGCGCTCGAGGTCCGACAAAAGGTAGCATTCGACAAATTTTGCCTGATTAAACATGTTCTTGTACACGCGCGTGCCGCCGAAGAGGAAGCAGTCGCTGTCGTCAGTCACGATACCGTCGACGAGGCCGAGATGCACGAGCTCCGCGCATTGCGCTTCGGCTTCCATTGGAGCCGTGATGTAGGGGAGGCCGAAGAGGCGGAGGAGCTGCTGGCATTCGGTGATCATGATCTGCGAAACTTCGTCGGCGTCGCGGCGGTCTTTCTTCTGCTGTGTGCGGAGCTGCTTGAGCTCTTGCTCGTAGTTGGCCACATTTGCTGCCTGAGTGGTGCGCGAGTTGAGCTCTGCTGCGAAGCGGGCGTGCTCTTGGGCTTCGGTCTCGAGCTGTCGCATGAGTTCTTCATCTTCGCTATCGGTGACCAGGCCGTAGTCTTCCTCGTCTGCTGCACTCTCGTGCTGCTCAATCGCAGCATTCTGATCAGCTAGCCCAGTCACATGATTCTGGGAGGGAAGTCCTGCTGCCGATTGTTCTGCCAGCTCCTGCGCACGATTTCGCTCCTTTTCCGGTCTGTCTGGTATCTCCACATCCTCGAACTCTGGCGAAGCTGACCTGGATGCAGATTGGCGGACGTTGACTCTTTGTACCTTTGCTGCAAAGTCGACCGCCTTGGACACTGGTTTCTCTTCATCATCGCTTTCCGACCACTCGAGAGCTTCTTCATCCTCGTCCGCGTTCTGGGTAGGCTTGCCGTCTGCCTTTTCATTCACAGTCACGGCGTCTTTGTCGAGAATCATATCCACATCAGGCTTAGGAACGTCCCTGATGATCGTCGGTAGAGGAGAAGTTGGCGGGTCTACCGCCAAAGGTGCAATCTTCAAGTTATCTGCCAGATCGCCCATTGTGGCATGCTC
>CAWLAL010000257.1:0-2500 GCA_963854785.1 Vaccinium vitis-idaea | reverse complement strand
AAAAAAGGCATCGATGATAGGCTAGCCGACGGGTGCTTGACACCGGGCAACGGTTGGAAATACGACCCGACGGTAAACGGAGGAAAAACGAAGGAGCCGGCCAAAAAAAATGCTCATAAATCCACTAAAAAACACCTGCGTGCGTGCGTGCGTGCGTGCGTGCACGGGCACGGGCACTAGGGCTCTAGGGCTCTTGGGCCTTGGGCCTTGGGCACTTGAGCACTTGGAAGCACTTAGAAGCAATTAGGAGCAATTGGGAAGCAATTGCCTCGACATGGGCTTGACATGCCTTGACACGGGCTCGACATGGGCTCGACATGCCTCGACATGGGCTTGACAAGGCATCCCACGACATGGGATTGACAAAACATGCCAAGATATGGCTAGACATGCCACAATATGGGTAAAAGGCATGCTACAACAAGGGCTTGACATGCCTTGACACGGGCTCGACATGCCTTGACACGGGCTCGACATGCCTCGACATGGGCTCGACATGCCTCGACATGGGATTGACAAAACATGCCAAGATATGGCTAGACATGCCACAATATGGGTAAAAGGCATGCTACAACAAGGGCTTGACATGCCTTGACACGGGCTCGACATGCCTCGACACGGGCTCGACATGCCTCGACATGGGCTCGACATGCCTCGACATGGGCTTGACAAGGCATCCCACGACATGGGATTGACAAAACATGCCAAGATATGGCTAGACATGCCACAATATGGGTAAAAGGCATGCTACAACAAGGGCTTGACATGCCTTGACACGGGCTCGACATGCCTCGACACGGGCTCGACATGCCTCGACATTGGCTCGACATGGGCTTGACAAGGCATCCCACGACATGGGATTGACAAAACATGCCAAGATATGGCTAGACATGCCACAATATGGGTAAAAGGCATGCTACAACAAGGGCTTGACATGCCTTGACACGGGCTCGACATGCCTCGACACGGGCTCGACATGCCTCGACATGGGCTTGACAAGGCATCCCACGACATGGGATTGACAAAACATGCCAAGATATGGCTAGACATGCCACAATATGGGCAAAAGGCATGCTACAACAAGGGCTTGACATGCCTTGACACGGGCTCGACATGCCTCGACACGGGCTCGACATGCCTCGACATTGGCTCGACATGGGCTTGACAAATCATCCCACGACATGGGATTGACAAAACATGCCAAGATATGGCTAGACATGCCACAATATGGGCAAAAGGCATGCTACAACAAGGGCTTGACATGCCTTGACACGGGCTCGACATGCCTTGACACGGGCTCGACATGCCTCGACATGGGCTCGACATGCCTCGACATGGGATTGACAAAACATGCCAAGATATGGCTAGACATGCCACAATATGGGTAAAAGGCATGCTACAACAAGGGCTTGACATGCCTTGACACGGGCTCGACATGCCTCGACACGGGCTCGACATGCCTCGACATGGGCTCGACATGCCTCGACATGGGCTTGACAAGGCATCCCACGACATGGGATTGACAAAACATGCCAAGATATGGCTAGACATGCCACAATATGGGTAAAAGGCATGCTACAACAAGGGCTTGACATGCCTTGACACGGGCTCGACATGCCTCGACACGGGCTCGACATGCCTCGACATTGGCTCGACATGGGCTTGACAAGGCATCCCACGACATGGGATTGACAAAACATGCCAAGATATGGCTAGACATGCCACAATATGGGTAAAAGGCATGCTACAACAAGGGCTTGACATGCCTTGACACGGGCTCGACATGCCTCGACACGGGCTCGACATGCCTCGACATGGGCTTGACAAGGCATCCCACGACATGGGATTGACAAAACATGCCAAGATATGGCTAGACATGCCACAATATGGGCAAAAGGCATGCTACAACAAGGGCTTGACATGCCTTGACACGGGCTCGACATGCCTTGACACGGGCTCGACATGCCTCGACATGGGCTCGACATGCCTCGACATGGGCTTGACAAGGCATCCCACGACATGGGATTGACAAAACATGCCAAGATATGGCTAGACATGCCACAATATGGGTAAAAGGCATGCTACAACAAGGGCTTGACATGCCTTGACACGGGCTCGACATGCCTCGACACGGGCTCGACATGCCTCGACATGGGCTCGACATGCCTCGACATGGGCTTGACAAGGCATCCCACGACATGGGATTGACAAAACATGCCAAGATATGGCTAGACATGCCACAACATGGGCAAAAGGCATGGGCTTGACAAGGCATGCATGCCACGACATGGGCTCGACATGCCATCGGTGAAAAAACCACCCGACGGGTGGTTGGCACCGAGCAATCGCTTGAAAAACCACCCCGTGGGTGCTTGAGATGACTTGTGGTAGGTTGTTTGGCTAGAATGCCTCATAAGAACTCTCTAAAACATCACCTCCATGTGTGTTTCGCAAAGGATAATTTTTTTCTTTTATAACGCATACATTTAGAGACTTTGAG
>CAWLAL010000256.1:0-52450 GCA_963854785.1 Vaccinium vitis-idaea | reverse complement strand
GATTTATCAGTAATAGTTATTCTGTAAACTGTACATTGATATGACTTTAGTAGAATTCGAAAACTAGTGTTGTTTCATGATTCTGTCACAAATAAAAATGAAAGTTGTCATTACTCCGGTTTGAAAACATGTATTCTTGTTACGAGTCCCTTATTCGTTACTTTTGCTTCAGAAATATCTATTCTTGATACTAAACATACAATAATACAAAATACTCATAACAGAAAAACATAGTATGCAAAAAAATCCACTTCAGTTGTTAATACTACTAGTAGTAATTGGTGGTCCTATCAACTCTTTATGTACTTCTTTATCCTCGATTACTCAACTATATGTCGTTCCATTCGAATCATTCGTCACCAGTCGAAGCGACGGTTCACTGACGCGTCCGTACTCATCAGTTCAATAGGCACTCGATCATATAGAACGTGATTATTATCGTGGTATTGCTATGGCACATAGGATAACAATTTATTTATATCCTACATATCATTTTGCTAATAGTATTCGACTTCGTCAAATACACAGTCACATACGACAAAAAACCATGAGTGCTACAGATGCTAACTACTACGAAAATTTACTTATAAAAGAACGCAATCATCGACGGTTACCAATCACCAAAATTAGTGGTGGAGTGTTATTGACTAACTGGACACTAGTTGCTAACAATACATAAAGCTTTGTCGCTCCATTATCAATGTTCGTCAATCAGTTGTTCATCATCAATCAACGAATTGTTCGAACTTACATAAGCACCGTTTGATATCTCTTTTCCTGCGAAAGACTGAATTCTATATGGGATTGCTCTAAAAAGCAAAGTCTTCTTTAAAAAGTAAAAATGTGCTGGCCTGCATCAGACACTGTTGTATGAATTCCACTAAAAGAAAGAGAACAGAAGGAGTTCTTCTCAACCGAATTCACTTTTATTTTGAAAATGAATTGAAAAACCATTCTGCGTGTCTTTATTAATGGTTACGAATGATATCCACAGAATCAGCTTCTTGCAGAGTACTCGAATCGATAAAGCTTAATCGAGCATTTGATCGACCTTTTAGTTCCAATCGTGCATATCCATAGGCACTCACAACCTTCGCCGAAGCACTAATATTCGAAGCAAGCCTAGCTTTGCCTTCTGCAGCCCCACCGGCTCCATTTGTTATATGAATGGGACCTGGCTGGTTGTTGTAATTAGTTGCCAAGACAGCCCCATTTGCATCGATCGGATAAAGACGTTCGTACCAATGAATATGCCCGAAAAAGCAAAAATCAACATTGTATTGGATAATAAGTGGTTCAAAAGCAATACGACACGCAGCACAATAATCTGCAGTTGCAGGAAACTTAGGTACACTGCCGTAAAATGGACGATGACCAGTAACAATGATCCATGGAACCTGGGCACGATTGGCATCAGCTGCTTTTAGATCGGCCGCAAACCAAACTAGTTGTTGGGTGAGTCCTTGGAAATTTCCACCGTTCAAAGTAGTACCTGGACCTGAGGGTGCATTTGGGAAATCTGTTTCAGTGTTGATGACCACAACATGAACAATTCCATAATCGAAACTATACCACATATTCTTGTAACCGCCGCTCTCATCACCAGGCATACGAAAACGATTAAAATAAGCTGTAAAATTTCTGTACGGGGTGAGCAGACAAAGAATATCGCCTAGTTGCGAACAAGTCGCTTCATGGTTGCCCGGTGCTGTCATATATATGTTCTCCGATGTCAGTCCTGACACACTGTTTTGAAATGTGTTCCATTCGTCTTCATACTCAGTAAATCTAAATGAAACAAACGGGATAAAACCATCACGGAGATGAAGCATGCAGCCGATTCGACAAGAAATCCGTTTCACCCATTATGTTCTTCTTCCAAATGCAACTCGATGATCTCCGACTAACAGTGCAAAGTAATCTTGCGTGGCCCAACCTATGGTCTGAAGAATTGAAAAAGACGATATCTTTTCGTTGAAATTCTTGCAATCGATTGGAGGAATTATACAGGGATTTATCTATGAACATATCTCAAAGTAGGTATTTGTAAAAGGCGCGAACAACCGAAAATGGAGCTCACCCAGCTGACTCTACGAGCACCTACAAATACTCAAAAAAGTTGAACATGAGGGCGACTTTCAAACAAACACTCAAATCTTTTGCCAGTGAGTAGGTCCATTCTGATTAATCATAGACTCAAAATATTAGATTTGTACTTATTAGTGTAAGAAAAACCGGAAATAATGGATTGTCTTAGTTTTTACTTAAAAAGAAATACGTATAAATCAATCATAAAGTTTCAAACTAAGAAAATGCATTATTTCAGGTTTTTCTTACACTAATAAGTATAAATCTAATATTTTGAGCCTAATCACTGGCAAAAGATTCGAGTGTTCGTGGACTGAAAAGAAACAGTGTTTGTTTGAAAATCGCCCTTATGTTCAACTTTTTTGAGTATTTGTTAGTGTTCGTAGAACCAGCTGGGTGAGCTCCATTTTCGGATGTTCGCGCCTTTAGCGCCTCTTTGGCTTAGCCTGCTTTTATTTTGCCAGACATGGACTCTCTTCTTTTTTCCCCACCCAGGAGCTAGTTCGTTTTTCTCG
This sequence comes from Vaccinium vitis-idaea, assembly GCA_963854785.1. Classification (NCBI taxonomy): domain Eukaryota; kingdom Viridiplantae; phylum Streptophyta; class Magnoliopsida; order Ericales; family Ericaceae; genus Vaccinium; species Vaccinium vitis-idaea. The sequence continues at coordinate 49,847 of CAWLAL010000256.1, read as the reverse complement.
CTCTGGCATGATTGTATAGTAAAATAAGAGAATTTCGGTCCGGTACAAGTACTACTTTACAAGATGTGCGATGCCATCGATTCTCCCCCGGTGACTTTTTACCCTTGACTATGCAGCAGAGGATGCCCTTTACACTCTCGTACACTCCCACTGGTATATTATTTCCTGTTCACTCGGCAAAGCACGATAGCCCGTATAAATTACTATACCACACCGTTCTCCCGCCTTACAGCTGGCCTTACTGCTGGTAGATGCGCAATACTCTGTCGAGCCTTTTCGTCGAACAGCCACTTGAACAGCGCGGCCTCCAATGCCGGCCTCTTGACCGGCTTTGCCAGATAGTCGACCATGCCCGCATTCAAGGCCCTCTCGCGGTCGCCTACAATTGCACTGGCCGTCAAGGCAATAATTGGTATATTTCGGATGCTCTCCTTTAGAGAAGTTCGGATCAGCCTCGTTGCCTCGTAGCCATCACACTCGGGCATCTGGCAGTCCATGAGCACCAAGTCAAACTCCTGCTTGTGCAGCTCGGCCAATGCTCGATTTCCATTTTCGGCCACTCTGCAGCTAAAACCTAGCTTTTCCACCGCCTTGGAGGCGATGCGCGCATTGACGGGATTATCCTCTGCGATCAAGATCCATATGTCTTCGCGCGCGGGCATTGCACCAGCAGCATCGTACAGTTCCTGCCTTTCAATCAAGTTTGCAATCGTTTCGTTCTCGGCAGTATTTAGACGAACACCTTTTGTGCTGATTGCGTCGGTTTGCTCTTGCGGCATTATCTGAGCCTTGCGGAAGGGAACGATGAACCAAGCGTGGCTGCCTTGACCGTGGATTGAATTCAATCCAATCTCGCCGCCCATCAGCTCGACGAGATGCTTCGAAATGCTCAATCCCAGCCCTGTCCCTCCGAACCTCCTGGCTGTCGACGCATCTGCCTGCTGGAATGGTCGAAATAGCTGGGAAAGCGCTGCGGGATGCATACCACATCCAGTGTCCCGAATGTCGAAGCGGATCAACGACTTGCTAGCATCGGAGCTCAACTCGGTGGCTTCCAGTTCAATGTATCCTTTGGTGGTGAATTTGATGGCATTTGTCAGCAAATTGGTCACAATCTGTCGCACCCGTCCCAAGTCGCCCAGAAGTTGATCGCGATGATTTATGTTGAGCACGCTGCGAAATTGCAGGCCCTTTTTTATCGTAGTGAACGCCAGCATCCTCTTCAAATCTCGAAGCAAAATGACGAGATTGAATGGCACCTGCTCGACTTCCAGCTTGCCAACTTCCACTTTGGAAAAGTCCAACACATCGTTGATGACTGTCAACAAGCCCTCGGCCGACGTCTGAATCGTTTCGGCATATTCACGCTGCGACTTGCTCAACTTTTCTTCGTCCAATAGCATCTCTGTCAACCCAATGATGCCTGCAATAGGGGTGCGAATCTCATGAGACATGTTTGCCAGGAATTCCGATTTCAGTCGGCTTGCTTCTGTTGCAGCTCCTTCAGCTGCCAGTGCTCTCGTCTTTTCCAGCAGGGATTTCTCCACCAGCTCTTGGGCTGCCTTTCGATCGGTAATGTCCATTGACGCTATCACGACGCCAACAATTGCGCCCTGGTGAGTATCCACCTCGCCATCATAGCGAGGAGAAGCGGCGTACTTTGAACAATACCTCTTTCGCTGAGCTCGAAGCGGTGTGTAGGAATTCCGGAACCACCGTTGCTTCATTTTGACCTCGCAGACAGCGGCTGTGCCTTGCAGCGCGCTGTCGACGGACGTGCCGATATCTTCGATCTTCCAGATCTTGTAGATGGACTGACCCAGGACGCTTTCCTTGCTTCTCTTGCCATTGGTGTCTGGGTAACTGAGTCCGCTAGAGAAAGTCTGATCGAACTCCTCAGCAGATGCGCTGAGGTTGAGCTGCCTAGCACCTGGTCCTTCTGCTACTGTGATGATGCCCTGCTGGTCCACCGCCCATAGAGTTACGGCAGCGTGATTCACTACACTTTGCAATTGCGCAGCGGTTCTGCGGCTTGTTAGAGGGCCTCTATCTGATCGTGAATGTCTGTAGAGCTCCCATACCATTTGACGACCTTGCCAGTCTCTGGATCGAGCATGGGCAGTCCTCTTCCCAAGAACCACCGGTACTCGCCATCGTGCTTTCTCAATTTGTAGGCTATTTCAAATTTGGCTCTTTTTCGCACACAGTCGCCCCACTCTCTGCCTACGTCTTCCAATTGATCGTCTGGGATAATGCTCTGCCAGCCGGTCCCTTCAAGTTCTTGCTGCGTGCACCCGGTATATTGCAAGAAGGACTGGCTGTACCACTCAATGTATCCGCTATCGGTTGCTACCCAGAACAATTGAGGCATCAGATCGATAGTCTGCCTGAATTGCTTATCGCCCTGCATTTCCGCTTCCATCTTTAGCTTGTAACGTTCGTTGGTGATGTCTCGAAGATAGACGACGCCGCCGATGTGTTGGCCGTAGCCTCCCTTGTCTCGGATGACCTTTGCTGCGACCTCTACGTGGGTTACCTTGCCAGTCTCTTTCAATTCTATGCCCACATTCATCGGAGGCGTGGACTGGCCCAGGAATACACACTTGTACATTGGCCAATCTGTCGTCTCCAAGGGCTGTTTCGAGTCATCATCCCACACGGTGATACTTTGGGCCGCTGCAGTAATGAGTTTGCTCTCCACGTCGCTGTTGCTTCCTGTCTCTGTCACCGAAGAGGCAAGCGAGCTAAAGCTTGGAAAGGCCGATAGCATCTCTTCCGAGGCTTTGTTTCTGATCTCGGTCTTTCCATCTTTGCTTATAGCGACGATGCCCATATCCATGGAATTGAAGATGGATTCTTTGAGGGTGTTTGTCAAGTCGTCCCTTCCTTCTGACAGGTTGTTACTGTGCAAGCCAGTGGTGGAGCAAGGGATGATTGAGATCGTATAGAAAGCTTCATGGGGCAAAGATGCAGAAGTTTGTCGATGGGCTTCGGCCATCTTCCCCATAGGATCATTGCGGTACCAAGCAGATACTGTCCAATCGGTCCAAATGCTGCCGGTCACCCCTGCGTCGGGATTATGCAATTGTACTCTGGTTGCAATTTCATTCTCAGAGACGGCGCTACCTTGAGTAGCCTCGTTCAATGCCAGTTTGAAAGGCAGTCGGGAAGAGGGCGCAACATACTGCTCCAATGCTTGACCAATGCACACATCCCTCGAAAGCTTCAAGACTTTTTCCGCCGGTCTGTTCACCATCTTGATCGTTCGCGTTGGCGACAATACAACGAGCGGGACCGGCGCAAAGAAAATGGCCCGCAGCGACTCATCCAGGTCCATCATGTCGTATAGAGGACGACCTGGCTAGAGCAAATGGGCTGCGCAGTGTCGAGACAGAGGTCGGCTAAGAGACGTCTGAGATGGTCGCCTTTGGCACGTCGCAGCGGCGCTCCTTGCCGCCAGTGCAAAGATTCTCAGTGAAGCTATTGAAGTAATGCCTGCGCTGGTGACGCCAAAGGGTGCACCCAAAGGGAGGCACCGGCTTGGTGGGTGTTCGATGTACAGGGTCCAACAACAACAGAGAAACGTTTACAAGGCTAGCGAGACCAACACACGCATTCAACATTTAAGACGCGAAACAAGGGTGAATCAAATTGGATACAACGTCAAGATCGGAAGTTTATCTGGCATTTTCACAATAAAGTAAGTTGTATTCGTGTTGCTCTTTCTCAAGCGCTTCCAACTCCATCGCGCATTGGACTTCACAATGACGACTAGGAAACGGCCAGACTCTGCCGACTCCCAGCAAGGATCGGCGTCGACGTCGCATCTCGCCAGTATGGCATCGCACCTGAGCAAAAGGCGAATCAGTTCCTCCAACAACTCGCCCGCGCAGCACGCAAATACAGCTTCTCGACTGAGTGCATCACCAAAGCAGCACGCACCTCGCTCTCTAGCAGTCAACTTGGAAGACTCGTTTCGGGCGTTGTACTTTGCGCCCTTGGCCATCGTCGTATTGGACCAGACTCGGAGCATCTATATGCTGAATGGCCCCGCGGAAATCATGCTGGATCTAGCCAGCTCGGCTTGCACTGGTCAGCAGTGGGCGGACCATCTACCACCAGCATCAAGGCAGGCACTAGCGCTTGCCCTTGATGAAGCTTCAAAGGCGTTCACAAACAGCACAGCGAGACTGAGCACTCCGCTCGTCACCAGACTAGAGATTCATCCCGTGCAAGGGCAAAGGGAAACCTGGGTCGACTTGTCTATATCAGCCTGGTGTCAATGCCAAGACATCGTCGACACACATCAACCTGTAGAGTATCGGAACGCTCAGGACACATTCTTTACCATATCTCTACTACCTTGCAGCACAGGTAGCAGAAATGGCTTGCCTGTCGATGAGACTAAGCAAGAAGTAGACCTAGTCAGAGAATTTGCTATGCAAGAGTTGGATGTGCCGTTCATGGCCTTGAGTCCGCAAGGAAAGATAATCGATCGAAACAGGGCATCCGATGATGTATGGCTCAGCCTGCGGGATGACGAGCCGGTTGTCAATCCATCTGCCAACACTGACGCTAGCGCAGATACCCTGGGCATTAAGGATGAAGAAATGGTTGAGGAAAAGTCTGACGTCGCTTGGGCTTACGAAATGGCGAGGCTGACAGATGAGCACTTTGACAAGGATATCCCGCAAACGGACTGGCCGATTTATAGGTGTGCTCTGCTGGGTGAGAGAGTACCTCCGACTGTGATGGGAGTCGTCTCCAAGATGAATGGCAAGCGAATTCTTGTCGAGTATGTTGGCTATCCAATACGGGTAGAGGGCGGCACCGGTGAACACCTTGGAGGCGTTGTCACATTCCGAAATGTCACAGAGGAGAGGAAGCGAATGAAGAAGGAGGCAGAGATTCAAGGAGACGTCTACTTTAAGAAGACTTGCAACGCCATTCCACAGCTGGTTTTTGTGACGGGTGCGCAAGGCGAGCAAGAGTGGTATTCAAGATCCTGGTTCGAATACAGTGGTGCACCTGAAGGCGTAATGGACACAAAGTCTTGGGGAGACTACTGGCATCCAGATGACCTCGCCGAATCAATGCAATGCTGGCTAGAGGCGGTGAAGTATGAGCGGCTTTGGGAGGCATCATTTAGGGTAAGGAGGCATGACGGCGTGTTCAGATGGTTCAAAGGAAGGGCCTTGCCCATTCGGGAGTCGTCTACGGGCAAGATTATAAAGTGGTATGGGACACTCACGGATATCAATGATCAGCACGAGTCACTGGCTGCTAGTCGAAGAGCACAGAACCAGCTGGAAAGCGTCATTCATCACGCCAATGTGACACTCTGGGCTGTTGATCGAGAGGGCATCATCACAATAGCAAAGGGGCCAGGCCTGAGACAGCTAAAATTGATGGCGTCAAGTGTGGACAGGGAGAACAGTGGGGAGTGGGGATGGGAAAAGATTCTCTACAACTGATCAAACGCGACAGGATGCAAACAAGAGCAATGTAACCATGATTGGACAATCAATCTATGACGTGTGGGATGTAGAACACATTCGAAAGGTCATCGGTCGAGCATTGGAGGGCGAGACGGCTGTAGACGAAATGGAGATTGACGGAAAATGGTTCAGGACGTCTTATACACCCATGCGAGCACAGATTGAGGAAGTCCACTCCCTCGCTGGCGATGATCTCGCCGCCACGGTGGGACAAGGCGAGATTATCGGGGTAGTGGGAGCTTCGATGGACATTACGGAACGGAAAGCCGCTCAAGCGCAGATGGAGAGGTCGATGCTGGAAAAGACGAGTGCGCTAGCCGCAGAAGGAGCTGCAAGAGAGGCCAGTCGACTAAAGTCGGAGTTTCTAGCAAACATGTCGCATGAGATCCGCACACCAATCGCAGGCGTCATTGGTTTGTCCGAGCTTATCTTGGACGAGACTGGCTTAAAGCAGCAGCTACGAGACTATGTGGAGACTATCCAGCGATCAGCAGAGGGTCTTTTGCAGGTCATCAACGACGTCCTCGACTTTTCCAAGGTGGAAGTCGGCAAGCTGAATGTGGAGCAGGCGCCGTTCAGCTTGGAGACGCTCCTTGTGGACGCAAAGAGGATGCTGAGCTTTGCGACCGAGAAGAAAGGTCTCGAATTCAAGCAGCCCCGCGAGCTCAGCCACAAGGGTCTTCTTATTGGCGATTCAGGAAGACTAAAGCAAGTCATCATAAATCTCCTTTCCAACGCCATCAAGTTTACTTCGCAAGGATACATCAGTCTAGAGGTGACCGAGCTTCTGCAAGAAGATGGGAAGCTGCAGGTCTGCTTTGATATCCGAGACACTGGCAGCGGCATCAGTGAGAAGTCTCTGGCAGGACTATTCCAGCCCTTTTCGCAAGCGGACCCGTCCACTGCTAGAAAGTTTGGAGGGACCGGACTTGGATTGAGCATTTCCAAGAATTTAGTCGAGTTGATGGGCGGGACGATTGGGCTGGAATCGGTCGAGGGTCAGGGCAGTCATGCTTGGTTTTTGCATTCCATTTGTCATTGCCAAACGAGTGGGGAGAATAGAGGAAGGAAACGAAAAAGGCATCATTTGCGAAGACGGCACAGTTTCTGATGGCGTGGTAGAATGTCTGCCATCACAAATCGAGCGGCCTAGAGGAAATATATGGATCTTAATCGCAGAAGACAACGAGGTAAATGCTCGCATTGCCTTGAAGAACGTGGAACGCATGGGCTTCCACTGTCGAATCGCCAAAGACGGGCTGGTGGCATTGCGAGAGCTCGACAGCAGGAGGTACGACCTCGTTCTCATGGACTGTCACATGCCGGAATGCGATGGGTACGAAGCCACAAGACTGCTACGTCGATCGGCTAATCCGGCCAATCGAGCATTGCCAATTATTGCACTGACTGCAAGTTGCAATCACCGGCGATCGAGAGAAGGCATTAGAGGCGGGAATGGTCGACTACCTGTCCAAGCCAGTCAAGCGATCTGAATTGGAGAGCACACTCTGCAAGTGGCTCTTCGATCACCAGGCGAGGCAGGCGCTGGCAAAGTACAAGAACATTGCCGTTTTGCGACAATCGAGAAGCGGTGAGATAGCGGCTGGTCCTTTCAGCAAAGCCAAAGCCGGTGTGGTCGAGCGAAACAAGGCGGCGCAGGGACAAGAATCTGAAGAGCGAGACTCGCTCGGTAGCTTGTTTGTCAGTGAAAAGAAATTCGATGGCAGGAGTTCGAGAATGGAGAGCCTGCATTCCTTCTTGCATCATGAAAAACGGTCCAACATTGGCGATACTGGGGCTCTATTCACTGGCAGGAGCTTTCTCATCCGAGGGAGCCAAAAAGCACTCGCCTGCAAGGCCTTCGCTCTCTTCGCGCAGTCAATCATACGGAACACCACCGCCACCTCCAAAAACGTAAAGAGGAACCGACTCTTGCTCTCACTAAGTTGGAATGTAACGACTATCGCACTGTATATCAGCAATCTCTCCCATTCTCGACTCTTTGCACCTGGCTATTGCATTGTAACGTCCCTGTATCATATTCTTCATAATATCAAAGTCTGCATGAAAAGAAAGAGGAAGCAAAGGAGAGATTGGCCGACAAAGCAAGGCTGATCGTCAAATGGTATCAATTTGGTAGCAAGACTATTAGGGAGAGCAAAGAGATGTTACTATCATCCTCCGCCTCCGCCACCATGAAACTGCATTCCACTACCACCACCAAAGTATCCGCCGCTGAGAAGGAAGCCCTTGTACATGGGTCCTGGGCCTGCGTGGGAAGAAGGGCAGTCTGTCAGCATGTCTCTATCTCCTTTCTTCATGCACAGCAGCCGCAACTCACGACAGGATCTACCATGACTTGGTTCAGAGCGCTGGCGGTGTAGGTACCCTGGTAGCCCCATTCGGTGGTGTAGTAGTGCGCCTTTGCCTTTTTCTCGTAGCGATTGTCGTAGCGGTAGGCGCCCGACTTGTTTGTCTTTAGCGAGCCTGAAATGCCCAGGCACATGCCCGCTCCCACGGCATAGAGCGCACTTTGGTCACTTGTTGTGAGTGTACCAGCAGTCATGCAGGACCCTGGCTCGTGGCAATTGGTGTGGGAAATGTAGCGAAAGGGCTCCAGCGGAGTGTGGCCATAGCCGCGACTGGGAGATGGCAATGTTAGGACAGTCCCTCTGCGAAGAATTAGACGGCACTCACATGAATGGATCCGGATGGCCCTTGGATCGTCGACCTTTTCAATGTCCATCTTTTCTTTCGACCTGCGCCCTTTTTCGAGGAGATTGCCCATCTTGAAGTCCTTGGCAACGACCATGTTGTGGCTGCTGGGATGCGTCGCTTGGTCTGGCGGCGTGTCTCGCATTTTGCCCTTGTCGCCTAGCAGCGAGCCGAGCTTCTTGATGGAATTCGAAGAGCCAGAGTGGACGGCACAGCCGCAGATGCTGTATGGCTGTTTGTACATCTCGTACCACATCTCCCCCGTATCGTTGAATGCTTTGCTCAAGGTAGTCACCTTGATCTTGTCGTCGTGATCGACGAAAAAGTCGAGAGTGCGCATGCAGTCGAGATGGTACGAGCAGAGGAGCTGATGCGTGTGCCATGAGAGATCAATGTCCAGTGTCGGGCAGAGGAGCTCCCTTTTCTCATACAGCACATTGAGCCATTTGTGATAGCGATGAATCGACTTTGCCAACGAGGCAATGTCGCTCTCTTCTCTCCACCGGTCTACGTCTATCCAGCGCATTCCATGCATTTCCTCAACGAAGCTGAACTGCCTCTTGACTGCATCCACCAAGCTCAGACTGCAAGGACTGAAGCCGTCCCCTTCGCGATAGAACTTGAAGAGCAGGCTGAGTCTCCTGCGCTGATCAATCGCGGCGTATTCATTGCTAATCGCTTCTCTGTCCAAGATTTGTTCGTTCAGCAAGGTGGAAAGTCCAACCAGAGAGTAGAAAGCGGCGTCAAAGCTTTCTCGCGCTTTCATCTTGGGGAAAAATTTCTTGATGTCAATTCCATTCTCGTCCTTGACATTCTCCTGAGGTGGATACTTGACCAGTGCATCCATCCCTTCTTGATCCTCGTCGACTGTCCTCTTGTAGTCATACAGCCTACATAGCACGGGAGCATGTGGATCATCGGAAAGTACTTTCATTGCGTGCCGAGAGTAGACCTCCTCGCATTCGATACTGTCCTTGGGCGTCTCCGAGCCAGAGCTCGAGATCTTTACAGAATTGAGCCCCGCGCAGGGCATTGGCAGTTATCGTGTTTGCACAAGTCTGGCATTTGAATCCCCAAGTTGGATTACTCAGCGTCTCCCACGATATAAACGGGCAGCCACAGCTTCCTGGTCCTGTGCAACAGCCCGGACAGTGAATTACCAACCCTCGATTCGCATCAGGATGTTGCGTCTCTTTTGCCGACTCGGTGAACGCGGAAGGCGGTGTGACAATCTCCAGCTGAAAGGGGAGATTAGTCGTTCTTGTCCAGAAGTCTGCCGCCGCCTTTGCTTCCAGCTGCATGCTAGACAGGTCCAGCCGTCGACTCAAAGATTCAATGGGAAAGTTGACTCTGCTCAGGATTCTTCTCGACGGGACCCGAGCAGAGTCCTCGAGCAGTCTTCCTGGATTGAGCCTATAAGCGTGCCACATCATGGCAACGTCTAGGGGTGGCAGCAGCTCCTCGCTGATGTCGTAAAAGTCGAGATGAATGCCTTCGGCTGTGTTCCTGTCCAGATCAAGCATCTCCTTTGCCGAGCGCTTGTCTGCATGAATGCGAGCGTTGTTCCAGGTGAGCACCTTGTCCATGTAGACATTGAAGCGGTAGTTTGCTCGAGTCAGGTACGTCGTCCATATCCGATCCTTGTCCTTCTCACTCCCATCAGTGGAGCTCTTGTAGCAATGCTCTCTGATCGAATGAAAGGCGGCGAGCAGCTTCAAGTGGCTTTGAAGCTGGCCAAGGGAGACAAAGGGTTCCACTTGCTTGGTCCCAAAGGCAAAGGTCGAAGGCACATCTTCGTCGTCTGCCTCTGGCTGATAGGAAATACTGCCGACCTTAAGATCCTTATCTTTTGGTATTCCTCGAAGACTCATCTTGGATGCCCAGCCAGACTTTCCCTTGAGGGTGCTGCCGCTGCTGATGATGGAGGCGCCATCGTCAACGGCCGTCGATGTTGTGCTGTAGATTGACTCTGCTCCTTTCATGGCGTATTGGATAGCGGCTCGAGCCCCGAACCTGGACTTGCCTTATATAGCCTCGTCTTGAGATAGGCTCGGCAACCTCCTGCTCTATCCCCGCGCATGTCGGGGTCGAATCTCGCAAGTCGAAGCCTTGGCGCGCTATCTAAACAAAGATGCCAAGAAAAGGCTCGCGTTGCCAGAGACTGGGCTGATGGCCGCATCTCCCTTGGACAATCGATGCTAAGGCGGTTGAGGCGGTGGGCAATGACACAGCTTGCTCCGTGCGGGGAAGAGAGCGGTCGACGGACCGGCGTCTGTCTTGTATCGGCGCAAATTAGCACTACAGGTACAAAGACGCCATCTTCATCTATCTATAGATCTCTAGCCGAGGGCCAAGATCTGCGCGAGATTTAATTCGACGCACGGGCTAGATTTAGAGCTCGGCTTTCTTCACTCTCCTCTTTCTCCACGTTGAATCGAGCAGGAGAACGCGCCATGGAAGGGGAGAACGAGCGTTTGATGGTCTTTGAGGCGGGCAGTGTGCCCAGACAGAGAAAGGCGCCAAAGCAACGAAGAACCAGTTGGAGATGCTGCCTCATAGTTGTGGGCGCGGTAGGCGCAATACTTGGCGTCTTCCTCACTGCTCTAGTTGCCAAGACGCTCCTCTACGATCTTGATCAGTATACCTCGCCGCATGCACCATTTGCGCACACGGAGAAACCGGGGAGTCAAGATGATGGGATCGACTTGGTGAGACCGCTGATCAACTCTACGACTAGATTCGACATTCGGGCAACAGTATGGCTCGATGTCACGCAGCATCTCCAGCAGGGCAAGGCACTTCCAGCGGACATGCAAGTTGTCCACTACACGCACTCTGGCGGACTCAACTACAGTGATGCAGTCGTATATAGTGGCATCTTGTTCAAGGACGTAACGATGGACTCGCATCTACACACGTCCACAAGGATAAAGCTTCCATTGAGCCACTTTACTCACAGACGATTGGTCCTGCGACTCTGCGAGCAACCTTTCAGCTCATCCACACCCTGAAGCGTTCTGGCCACTGAGATTCAAGAATTCGACCTCCGTCTAACCACCATCGCTACCTATTGGCCCTCGCTCGCCTTCGTCAAGATGGTGCCATACCATAGCGGTAAGAACATCACCCTTTCAGCGCCAACCACCTTGGAGGAAGCGCTGTCGCACTCTGCAATCAATGTCAATCTGCTAGCACTGCTATACTCTGCATGGCACCTGAATAATACCGAAGCAACAGTCAGGTCCGACCTTGACGCAGATAGTCCCACGACCTTGGACGCAGATAGTCCCATGTACGATGGCTCGCCCGCCAATCGAGCCTTTCGGACTACGGCAGTTCAAACACATCTTCCTCAAACAGTACTCTGTCCAGCTTTTCTGATCTCCACTCGTGATCATGGCATCATGCTGCCGCACGTCCGAACTCGCAGTCGAATCATCCTCATCCGCGAAGAGAACAAACTTTCCCCTGTCTTCTTACAGAGCCAACATGGTGCGGGCTATGGACAAGATACGCGCCCAGTGCAAGACGTTGATGTCGAGCGATATAGTCGGGCTGCAGGGGTACATCTCAGAAGGCACCTGTCAAAGGTCTTTTGACGACTCTATTTATGAGAACTTACTGCGCTTTGAAATAAAGAAGGGAGTGAAGGGGAGGATTCATTGAAAGCGCAATACATGTACGCCCCTTTTCCTTTCTGAGCGGAAGTGGTCTTCGACGCGCCGACACCCACCGTACTATCCCTCGCTTCCAGCCAGGCAAGGAAAGAGACCAAGACATACACAACAAAGGACACTTCTTCCTCGAGCAAAGACTGCCTTGTCCCGATGCTCGAGACAGATGCATTGCGGGAATCCTTTGTATTCGACTGGGACGTCGCCTTCTCCTCCATCGACACATGCGTGCTGCTTTGGCGGACAGCATAATGTCGTATACCGTGTCTTCGACAAAGCACTTTCAAGACAATGGAACAGAGATGCGGACTAGACTTGACTGGACAGAGGAAGGCCATTGGGGCTTGTGGGGTGAGTGCGATCTCGTGTGGTACGAATACAGAAAGGTGATTCGGTCCTAATAATTGATGACGCTGCAGGTATGGGGATTTGCGGACAAAGAACATCCAAATAGTAAGCCATGGACAAACTTTGGGATTCTCTTTCTAAATTCTGCGTCCTCACTTGTTACAAACATACGTACGTGAAGCCGTTTTCGTCCATTTTCAGCCCCTCTAACGATACACTTCCCCGGCACAGTTGTATTGCTATATTGGTACACCAGAACGACTACCCAAGGCCTTTCGCATCGAGGGCAGTTTGTCTCTCTTGCGTCGGTGACTCTCTGGGCCATTGTGATAATTCTAGAGGCTATCGAAGGGGAGAGCAGCTGGATATCGCTCTCCACCTTTGGCAGCATCTCATCTCTGACTGTTGCTGTTGGCACTGCCCTCTTTCAGTTGGCCACACTTCTGCGCGTGAACTGGGACAAGACTGGAAGACGCTCCGTCCAGCCAGCAAGAAGGAGAGAGATACGGAGCGGCTCGACAATCGAGTCGGATGGCTGCTCCCTGCAGTTGTAAGTTCCATTACTCGATGTTCTTGGGGGCCTCTCTCTTACGGTTACTTCTTTGTTGCCTGTGCAGCTCTGCGCCGTATACTTCTGCTTTATTAGGTCGAGGTTCATGCGCAACCTGAATGTTCTCTCGGCACAAGGATGTCACTTCTTCGCGCCACCACTGGCCAGCAAACTCATCGCGGCTTCATACTTCCATCGTCGTTGCCCGACAGCTATCGTCTGCATTGGACTCCAGCGGACTCATCTCACAGATGGTTTTCAACGCCAAGGCGAAATCTTTCGCCGGCAATTTCAAGATCACGGCAATATTTGGTGCAAGCGTTGCTGCTTTGGGCATGGCCGCATCACGGCTGGAAGCACTAAGCGGATGGCAGCCGTCACGAGCGCCGCTCTCACTCCTCACGGTCATTCACACGCTCATACTCTCTAGCGAAGCTTTGCAAGCCCTAGTCTATCCAGGCATCTCGCAACTTGTGCCAGCCGCTGACGACGATGACGACAACTTCATGTAGTGCATGTGCTCTGAGTGGAGTCGTCGCGTGTCCACATAAATGTACATTTCTTCAATGCTGATTAGAGACTGATTCCACCGGGCTGATCTTGCGATTTGTATCGTGCGACAAAGTAGATCATGGTGTTCAATTTGAGAGGCCGCTGCAGATGGTGATGAATTCCACCTCGTTGCTGAACTTGTATCTACCAGTTGCTGACGTTAGTGCAGCAGGAGTAATCTAATTACCGTGTCTTCTAGCTCACCCGCATCCACCAATTACATGCATACAAAGTCTGGTGCAACGTAATTATGGCCAAGTATGCCATCATGCCCTCACTCAGTGTCTTGGACCTTTTCACTATCGCCTCGAGGTGAACACGAAAGGTGCAGTTGAGGAATCATGTCGACGGCGCCGAGAAACTGCGAAAAGGCCCAAAGGTCTATTCCAGTACTGACTAGTCTCATACCCATGCCTGGTAACCCTGCCTGCAAGGCAGAATTGCCATAGGTGAAAGAAGAGGCAAATGCAATTGAGCTCGCTTCGTGAAATCTTCCTACCTGAGCATGTATTACGCAAACGGTGCAAGGAGGAGAAGTGATTTTTAATATTGTCAAATGACTGTTGATACAAGATGCATGTTATGACAGGACGGGGAGATCATGGTATAGAACAAAGCCCCAGACGATACTCAGGGACAAGAGCAAGAGGGAAAGATCCATGCGGACAATGCTGTACATCCACAGAACAGCTAGAGGCGGTATCCGACGCACGGACTATTTCCATGGCGGAGCTAGAGTAGACGTATAGGGAAGGACGTCCCGCAGGAAGAGCCAATGCGAAACATGAAGGCTTGCATTGCCATGCCGGTTCGAAGCGGGACGAATGGCAGTGGCGTAGATTAAAAGCTGTCAGCATTACTGCAGGACTAGCCAGTCTGCCTGCCTCTCCAAGGAAAGTAGGGTGGATGCCGTACTGCTGCTGTATCATGATGTCCATCATGAGGTACAGAGAGACACAATGGCACGTCCAAGTGATGGTGTCGAGAGTTTGCTCCACAGTCGGACTCATTGCATTGCGTTGCGAGGCATGGAGCAGGGCCCGTGGCGTCTAGCTCTTCGTCGCTGTCGCTCTCTCCATACTGGTCGGTCACTTCCGTCGCTGTCTGAAACGTCGTCTCTCCTGTTCTGCTGCATCGCGGCAGTATGTCGACCAGACATGTCTTGGGACGGCGCGGCAGGTGGGATCGCAGAGAGCTGAAACGTCTTTTCCTGTCTCGGAGTGAGAGACGTTTGTGTTGTCGGCATCGAGTTGCTCCGCTTTCTCACAAATGCTGGCGTGAGCAAAGTCAATGGAAAGATGACCAGGGAAAGATCCAGATATGGACGTTGATCGAGCTTCCAGCGCCGGTGCCTTCCCTCTTTGAATCTGAATGTGGCCGAAGAGGTCTCGTGGATGTGCCGAGGCGTGACCTTGGCCCGGGCGATTCTGATCGAGCGCGTCGACTCGAAGGGGAGCCAGACGATGATGGTCGCGATATCGATGACCGCATGGAGATCAGCCGATCTTGACGAGCCGTACTTCGATCTCTGACCTTGGAAGAAGAGGCCAGCTGCGAGCCTGTCCGGTGATGCTGTTCTTTATGCGCTTGATGAAGAACGACTGATCGGCCATGAGCGGACACTACGTCGAGCTCCTGCACCGCCACTCCTTCCTTTGCCAGTCGAGCCAGGCTGTTCATGGCACCGGACAAGGCGGTATACGAGTGGAGGAATTTAGCCCCGCCTGATCTCGGCGCCCCGGCTGCCAATTTCCACCGATGCCCCCTCCTAGCTCGCTTTCCAAACTCTGCCGCCATAGCAGCAGATGGAGTGGTGGCCACTCCAACCATCTTCTTGAAGGGCCAAAGATGACGAGCCTTCCATCTGGTCCAAAGCTAGCTCCACTTGGTCCGGAGGTACCATCTTGAGCAGAGACGGCCGCGTCTTCTTCCTCGTCACTGTCATCGCCTGGCAGCCAAAAGTCTTGCAGACCAGACGCCCCACCGAGCACTTCGTCCTCTGGCACCTCACCCCTGTAAAAAGCGAACGCAAGCTTCATGCTGGGCTCAGCTGGCTGTTTGTGTGCTGCTTCTGCGAGGATGCTCGAGACTTTGCGCAAGAGAAAGGCTCGAGTTTTGAGCGAGACCGACGCATTGTGCTCCAATTCGAACCGAGGCGCCTTGTCAGGATAGTTGGCAGGAAAGGTGAATGTGATGCGAAGAAAGCAGGCGACACTCTTTCCTGCCCACGGTCCATAGCACGTCACTGTGCACATCCTAGTACTGACATCGATTTTCTCAAAGGCCACGCCCGTCACATTTCGGCTCACTGCCTTGATCTCTTCGCCCAGGACTTGCCCTGCGTTGCGTTGCGGCTCCTCCTTTTCTGCTTCTGCTGCACCGTCTCTTCCTGCATTGGATGGCGTCAGCAGCGGCAGACGAGGACTGCGCTTCTTTCTCTTCTACTCCCATGCGAACACCCGCGATCCATCCAACCGCATCGAGCGCAGCACCCCTCCCAGTCGCTCCCTTGTTCAGCTGCCCTCCGACAGTGAATGCGACCATGCCCGGTCTGACCACCATTACCCCTCGTCATGTAATTCTTACTCGGCTGCCCGAGCCGAGGCAATCTCCTGCCGTTTCCTTTGTCGCTCTCTCCTTTCAGCTCGAGCTTCTTCCCGCTTTGCCCTTTCGTGCGAGAAGCCCCATCGACATCTCTTTGGGCGGCTCTAGTGTCATTCGTCCACTCTTCCGGTGGTGAGCACTGGAAGAAGCATCGGATCGTAAAGCAGCGGACCTCTTGTCTTTGTTGATGGGAGATGGGATTCCACTTTTCGCTATACGATCCCGAATGTCCCCTCTCGTGACCTACACTGCCGCTCAACCCGTGTGTACGGTCGGACGAGTCGTCTCGTAGGTGAAAAGGAGAGCCGCCGACGAAGCTCGTGCCGAGGCGGGAAGACGGTCGCTCAATTGCCTTTGCGCTTGCACCCAGCACCGATCTGGTCATGTCTGCATGCGGATGCATGCTCGGACTTGTGCTAGACGATGGCGACGGGCCTATTCCACCTGGAGAGACAATTGTCGGCGCGGTAACGAGGCCAGTGGGTGTTTCCGGCGGAACTCTGTAGGTCATGTCGGCAGCGCCGATTCTGGTCTGCAGCACTCGGATCGGAGAGTCTCGACGATGCCCCACTGCTTTCATCATATCCTCCGAAATGGGCCACAGTCGCAGCGTCTGATCTTTGCTCCATGTGATGAGCTGGAACCTGCGATCGTCCCTTTCCCGGTCATTTCCCCCCTGCGATCGGATGAGGTACTCCTTGACGGTATCGCGATGGCCTTCGAAGCGATGGACTGGCTCGTCTGGCTTATCCTTTGCCCACATGCACAAGCTATTGTCCCCTCTTTGCGGCAATGTCATGACTCCGCTGCCAAAGGGAAGGTGTCTCGCTCTCCAGACTGGAGTGTGCGTCTCAATTGTGGTCTCCTCTTCAGTCACCAATCGGCGCTCCCCTATTGCCTGCTGTGCAGCTGGACTATCCAGATCCCACCATTTGACACTCCCATCGAGGCTGCACGTCACTAGCCTCGACATGCCCAGCGACGTATCTCGAGACCAGTCGATGCCGTAGATTCGAGACTGAGCGGCTTCAATCGTAGCCAGAGGCAGAGCGCCCTTTCGATCATCCCAGATGAGCACCTTGTTGTCGCACGAGGTGGCTAGACGATGAGGGGATGCTCGGTTCCACTTGACTTGCGTCATGGCGGCATTCCAAGCGCTGTACCCCTGCTTGGGACGAGAAGGCTCCCGCAAATCCCACGCCCACATCCATGCATCTATCCCACAGCTGGCCAGAATTTCTGGGTGAAAGGGGCTCCAGTTGATGTCTGTAATGGCTCGATTGTGCGCATTCAGGACATGCGAGATGGACGAGGATTGTGAGATTGTTGAAACTGTGTCCTCGTTGTGTGAGAGAGGATGTGGCAGTGTCGAGGGGGTAGCATTGTTCAATGAGGGGAGAGAGGAGCCAGTATTGGTACCCGAAGTGACCGGCACAGAGAATATAGGAACTACACGATGAGCTGCTGGCCGATCCAGATTCCACACCAAAAGCTTATTATTGGACTGTGGGAAAGCAAATCAGTACATCGACGCCTCTATCTCTTTCTCTAGCTGCTCACTGTACTGGCGACCCAATTGGCTCGAGCAGGGTGAGGGTTCCACTGGACATCAGCAGGCACCCACGTTGTCAGATGAGGCAAAAAGCGGGGTTGATCGTATGGATTCTCCAAGTCGAGAATGAACAGTCCCTTGCGAGCAGCAAGAACGACGTCCCGATTGGCGGGCGAGAGGGACATGCTCCCGACAGGCTCCATCAGACTAATCTCCACTGCTCTATTAAAGGTGGTGGAGGTGGGCGCTGCAATCTTGCGAAATGCACTACCTTCTCCCTGCGCTGTACGCTCTGTTCCGGCATCGGTGATCGTCTCGCTTTGCGATGTCGTCGCCTGTGAACCGCCTGCACTGACTATGGGCACCGACAGTGTTCTGTCTCGCCTGCCTGCATCTGTGACCCGCTGCGCAGACTGGTACGACTGCGCATACGCCCGTGAGACTGCCGTCAGGGGCGGAGAGTAGTGCGTGACCACATCCATCCTGCCTCGCTCTTGACGCTGGAGCAAGCAAGGCAGAGACGGGCCAGCCAAGTCAAAGGCAGAAGGCAAACTCCAGTCCCAGTTGACGCCCGAATATGCAGTCGCGGCGGCCGTGCGAGGAATTTCTTCTTTTCTTCCTGGCTACCACTTCATCCTGCAAGCGTCACCATGTCGCTGCATCTCCAGCCCCCCACGAGAATGTCCCGTATCGGCTACTACGCTGGACCGTTTGCTCTGCTCTCAGTCGTGACATCTGTCGCCTTCAACAGGGCAACGCTTGCTCGCGAGAGGAGAGAGCAGCGTCGACTGCACGAGCTTCAGATGTCACTCCTTGGACAGCTGCATGCCGAAGCCTCTTCACAAGCATCCAGCTCGACGTCTTCTGTGCTCCACTCTTTGCAAGAGCAAAGGAAACTGGCGAGGCGCATGAAAGCGTTGCAGCTGGATCCCTTGAGACTGGGCTTCTCCCGGCAAGTCCTGCCTTCAGCCGAAGAAGAAGAGACGCTGCAACGAGCAAGGGATGCAACTACAAGCTGGGGTAGCGCTTTGTTTGGGTCAGGCACAGCAGCCAAGTTGAAAGAGTCAATAAGGAAAGCAAAGGAAGCGATGAGGGATAGAGGGTTTGGCTCGGGCACAGTACATGTTTCAACGAGTGAAGAGGATGAGGCAGATGCGGCGTGGGTACGAGGTGGGTAGTATGTAGTGTCGAGAACTCTGCTTGATGGCCTCGCTGACATGGACCTGATGGCAATCTAGCAATGGAAGAATCGATGGAAGATGCCGAAACCAGGCCGAAGCCAGAAATCAGCCGCACGTCGGTTGACGAGACCAAACTTTGGCCTTTATTGAACAAGAACGAGGAGAAAGCCCTGGCCGCCGAAGAGAATCTCCTTCCATCAGAACACCCTGCACCTACTCAGTACAAGCGGCGTGTGTATGCATAGTATGGAGAGATAGATGAGGGGAAAGATGCATGGGGACTCAGAGAATCTCTTTACACGCGGACAATATACTCAAACACGGTCAGACCCCCTCTGAACACTATTCTCTGGATGTAGGTCATTGAGCAACATTGATTACACTCTTGTGTCTCTCCATCATTTGCTGCAACCTTTTTGTCTCCACATCAATCACCTGCGCTTGAACCGCCACTCCTCCATCGCCTTTGTCAACATCCCGCTGATCTATCACCAAAGCAAGTGCATCCAAGACTTTATGCCGAGCATTGCAGCGATGATCATCACTCGCGCTTTCTCCCTCACCAACTTTGTCATCGCCTCTTCTGCGCTATCTTTCCAAGTCTTTGTTCTGTATCCCTGGCACAAACAGCTCGACGGCGATTTCCAGGAGCTCCAAAAAGAGCATCTGAGAACGCTGCGTAAGAGCGAAGAGGCTCGTTTGGCGGAAATGAAAGAGATACGGGAAAGCCTTCGAGTCTTGAAGCAAAGACGATAGGGTTCGCAAGATGTCAAGGAAATTCTATAGAAGCGCGACTGATGCATGTTCAGAGTGGCTACCCTCCCAATTCGGCCTTGGCTACGCTCTGGACGCCAGTTCCCGCCAGAGTGCTGTATCGTATGTAGTGTGAATGTATAGAATGATTCGCTCTGCACCCTTTGCTCCTTCTGTCGTGTCCCTGTCGCAGTCGTGATTCTCCATATACGGCTTTGTCGATTGTCCGATGGAGGCTTCGTCTTGGAAAGGCTCAGTGCCGCCTTTGCCATTATTGACTATGGCTCGCTTCATTCTCTCTTGCAGCTCCATCAGTCTTGCCCTCGAAACCGAAGAGGAGCTCTCGCCGGCCCATCTTGGTCGTGCTGCACCATGGCTTTGTGTCACATTCATTTGCAACGGTATCAGCAGCAAGTCGGGACCACTTGAGGCGTGGAAAGTTGCCTACAACGGTATCGAGCGTGGTGTCGTGCACCAGATGGGAAAAGTGACCAGCGTTGTCGTAGAGTGTGACAATCTGCAGCATCGCACAAAGCTGCGTCATCTTGCCCTTGCCCTCGCGGTCCATGTCCCGATGCCGGATGATGGCCTCTGCAATGGCATCGCACTGCTCCGACGGAGAGCCCCAGCTGGTGGCCAGGGCGTGGGAGGCGATGCCTCCGAGAAACTCAGACGAGAGCAGCGAGCTGGCCCGGTTGCGCTGTGTGGAGCCAATGTCGTGCAGCAGGCATGCCATGAGCCACGTCTCTTGATTGAGGTTCCAGCCAGAGAAGAAGTCGCTGGCAATGAACATGCCAAAGTGGTACATTCGCAGACAGTGGTTCATGACCGACGTCGTCAGCTCGGCCCGGGCATAGCGGTACGCCTCCGACGACGCCCGTGTGTGGGGCAGCGAAAAGAGCTCGAGAAAGGGGCTGGCAGTCTTTTCCCGATCGATGCCGTCGATGATGAGCGCCAGGTTGCGAGGCACGGCTTCAAAGTTGTGATCGCGAATGGCGGCCCGCGTAAAGAGCTCGATGTTGGCAGACATGGTTCTCGCTCAGCCAGGCGTGTCGAGCGTCGAGGTGCAATTCAGCTCGTCGTGGTCGACGTGCAGCATTGCCACAGCAGATGCAGGTGTCGGTGAACCAGATGCGATACGGCCATAGAGGAATTTTCATCAGAGTACAAGAACCCTTCCGAGGAGGAGGCATATTTGTAATGCGTCCCTTCACTGCGCGTACGGATTAATCGACCGTCGCCGTCGGCCGCACCAGCGCAGTGTAGGAAGCGTGCTACATGTCCCAATATGCGGCTCGAGACTGCCCAGAATTAGCACTCTTCAGAGCTTGCTTTATTTTTGCACACATGTATCATTTACTTTCCCATTCGCTGAACTTGCGGGAATACGCATATCTCACTTTTAGTCACTTGCATGGGCGAATAGGTGACCATCCAAGAGTCGTGCATCGCGAGGCAAGGCTTTGATGAGGACTACGGAGTGTCCTCCTGCGCCATCTAGACAAGATATCGATAACTAGAATATTACAATGTAAAAAAGTGCCCTAGTGTAGAGGCGGGTAGGAGCATTCATCTACGTGGTAAAATAATTATTCCAGTGACAAGCTTGAACCATTGTCAAACATCCTCGATCCACTGCAGCAGGAGCCGGCCAGCTCTCGCATATAGTGAGCATGGTCTTCTCCTGTGCAGGGTCGGGAGAATAACGCCGGAGAAGCCTTGGCATACAAGTGGCGCACTCGCACTGTGTCAGTGTATTGGGCAGACCCGCTAAGCGAGACTTGATGCATACTTGTAACTTTCTTCCAACAAAGAGCAATTGCTAGCCCCAGAGTCCTATATTAATATAGGGCTCATGCAAGCTACACTGCTGGGATGCAGAGCCCACCAGGGTTGGGTAGAAGTGAAGCAACTACCGCAGGTGCTGGTCATCCATGTATCGCACAACCTGAGAAATGCAAATGCTGAGATCAGCTTGGCAGCACGCCTATTTGGTCCAATCTCCACCCTCCCTTCTCTGCTCTCTTTATGTCACCTCGTTGCTAGCACTGAAGTATACAGGTAGCATCATAGAATTTGTAGAGTCAAGTCTCTTTCATCTGTGTAATTCGGCTTCATGCTAGTCCTCGTCGAGAAAGGAGAGAAGCCTATGTATACACCATATGCTCTGGAGTGATGGCCTAAGAGAGTAAGGAGAAGCTTCTGCTGTAGATGCTAGGCCTTGTAAACGAGATTTAGGGTCGTCTTTGAAAGTATAGATCGGCAATCACTGTATGCGAGCTCGCGAGAGCGCTACTTGAGAGTTTGGCCTTACTTCTGAGAGTGTCAGACCCACGTATCCCTACCGTCTGGCAACAATCGCCGGCCTTTTGCGGAGGGTTTCTGCATTGGCATGCCTGCGCTGTATGCGATACTGACCCCCAACCCTGGGACAGATTGGTGGTCAGGAAAAGCAGGGCGCAAAAGCATTTCATCTTGAAGAAGCGAGTCGTGCACAGTCCTGCGCCAGTGTGTCACTCGGTCGTGGTTGACAACGGCCTTGCAGTTTGTTTCCGGTACAATGTAGGCGGCTGGAAAGAATTGGAACGACACGGCATCTCGTCAGTGTGACGAGTGAGCTGGGCTGAATCGTGCACACGTACCCTTCGCGAAGAGGGGACACCTCCTGCGCTCATCCATTGGTGCAGATTTGGCGCGCGCCCTCCCTCTCGGCAAGCACGACCGGCTTGCAATGGCAGACGACGCAGAGGTCTCGTTTGCAAGCACTAGCCGGTCGAATTCGGTGTGGTGCAGCTGAGATGTCCGGCCCCTTTCCTCTTCGACGAGCCGAAAAGGCTGCGACTTGCGACTCGTCAATCTTTGACCAGTAGGAAAGACACAGGTCAGTGCAGTGATCTCCTAGCGCAAGCAAGGCTCTCGTCGAGCCAGGCAGCAAGACGCTGTGGTGCACTTCTCCAAGAGCCAGAGCATCGAGAGAAAGACTCACAGGATCTTTGGCAAGGGTCCGTTGAGCTCCTCGACCTGACTCGGACGAAGTGGAGTGCCGTGCTGATTGTCTGCCTTTGTCACTTTTGCAATCGACATTCAAGGGAAGCAAAGGGAGGGTGAAGAAGGCGGGACGCAGAGAGTCCAAGATGGCAATCTGGCAAGGGTGCCGTAGAAGAAGGGGCCAGAGCCTTTCTCTAAGCAACTTTTGGCGGACTTAGCTAACTTTGCCAGTCTCTAGCTCGCGCTTAGTTGAAGTGGCGCACGAACAAGCATCGCGCGGTGGGCGTCGAGGAAGCAAGTGTAGCAAGTCTTTAGTGGACAGTGTAGGGCGACCGGATGCTTTCAAAGCTGACCTGTCTGCTGCTGACCAACGTTGAGTCCAGCGGGCTTCCCTTGTCCTCGAGCTTTGGTACGGCTCTCTATATACGAGCCCCCGCTCGAGTGCAAGAACTGTTCGCGTGCAAAAGGGTAGAAATAAAGTTTGTCAGTGTCCTATTACTTGTATCTACCCTCGGAGCATTCTTTGCACCCTTGCAGCTATGCCTCTTGCCATAGATCCACTCAGATTGCAATGATTCCCATTAGCACTTTGATTGCCCAGAGGTACTTGTACTAGGGTCTCCATAATGTTGCAATTCTGACAAATAGAGCAGACATGCACGGTAGATATTCATCCTCGATTACGTTTCAGAGCTCGAGGACAGCCTGTAGAAGACGAGTGTCTGGCGACGGGACTCTGGTACTGTCCCTGCTTAGGCAAGTATCCCTGTGCCTCTGGACCGCGATTACCAAAGGAGAAGGGACCAAGCTGACCAGCAATCAGGGATCTTTTCTGATGTCTTTGCGGCGTTCGATCGGCAGTCGAATATTTAAGTCGCGGGAGCTAGACGCTGTGGCTTTTGGTGTATTTGACGTACCGTATCGCCGATCTCCCCACAGAGGTCGTCTCCTAGGAATAATCTTGGCCGGGGCAAATGCGCAATGATGAGCAAGAAAAGCGGCGGAGAAGATACTTCAAACAGAATGAGCTAAGACATGTTCAGAGACAACATGTCTCTATACTGCACCTTTTGAAGGATGCGTACAGCTGTCTGACAGAGTCTGCCCTTTGCAATATGGTCCTGCACAGGTTGTTTCACTCAAAAGCTATAGTCTTGCTAAGACGTGTGAGCAATTTTGGCTTCGAGATGGGGAAGACGTGGGGGATATAAAGCCAATATGATCGACCAAAGAGTATCAAACTTTAGACTTTTGAGTGGTATTCATGATCCTTCGGGCTGTCTGACAAGAGGGAATAATTACAAAGTGCTCCCGAGGCGTGCTTGCGATTCGCTGGTACGCTGATCCTGGATGAAATCTCAACACCCGAGTCTCCTTCTTCAAGAGCAAACGAGTGTACTCTTTAGCGTCGCGCTGCGTCTTCAAAACAAGCCGCGGGCATCACATTTTGAGTCAAGGCCAAGCGAAGCCTACTTTAAGCTTCTTAATTGTGTTATATTGTCGGCGGATATGATGCGCGGGAAGCGACGAAGAAGGTGAGTGATTTAAAGCTGTGTGCCCTCTAATCTTTTCTTCAAGCTTTCCCTACAGCTACTACAGCTGAATACCGCCTACCGTCTTCGCTGAGTCATTCTCATAAGGCAAACAGATTGCCAGTGCTTGTTGAGAATAGACGTCTCGAAAGGGCCGTTTACAAGAGAAGACAAGGTGGATAGAATTCCGGAGCCCAGACGAGATCAGGCCAAACCAGCCTTGTATATACAGTATATTATTCTTTTCCAAGATATAAGGATAATGGAAGGAAAGTTGAGGCCGAATGGAGAAGAATTAGAAGCAGGAGAACAATGGCAGAAGTGAGAATGAAGAGGAACTGAGAGCAACGGACAGTTGAGTCGTGTCGTCTACCAGTATATTGATCAGAAAATGGGAAGGAAAACAATTCCAGCATTGAGCTTGTTCAATATAATGAACCGTTCACCTAAGTAAAGAAGGACTAAGGAACATGTCTTGTGCCTTTCTCTCTCTCTGAGCCAACGACCGAGAAACACTCTGGTGCCGCGCGGCAGAGTCTTCGAATTAGTTTTTCGGAACTCAGCTTTATTGCTGATTGTATTTCATCGGAACTGGTCGGCACATCGAACAAAAGAATATCTCGATCGGAACTGCAGCACTCAACGGAGAAATAAAGTTTAGTTCCGAAAATTAGGTCCGAGTTTAGGGTTTTTGTTTGGCGCTTCGATGATCACATATCGAAGCGAGTTTTTTCCGCTATCTGAGTACATAAATGTGCCGACGGTTTCGCAGTACAATGTTCCCTCCCTCCTTTCGCATCAATCCGTCTCCTCAACAATGGCCAATGTCCCCTCCGGCAGCATCATTTGTGAGTCTGTGCTACAGCAACATCGATGTCTCTCTCAGACATGCTGATCCCGCCCGCTTCTACACGGTCTCACAGCCTATGTCCCAAATCTAGCAGCAGCAGCCATATATGCTGCTGTGTATAGCCTTGTAGGGGCCGCTCTGATATGGCGTTGCATCCGTGCAGATGCTAAATGGGGACTATGTCTCGGTATAGGAGCCCTTTGTGAGTGATGCAACATGCACTTTTGCCCAAAGAAAAGCAATCTCACCCTCCGAGATACTTTATATGTCCTAAAGGTGAGGGCGTCGGCTTCATCGTCCGAATCATCTATCGAGACAATCTGGATTCCGTTGGACTTTATACGGTACAACAGCTTGTAATTGTCGTCAGTCCAGCTTGTTACTTTGCGTTCAACTACATCCTCTTTGGTCGACTTGCCTACAATATTGCTCATGATGATCGACTGGCAGCAATGTCGACGGCGGCTTCTAGTCAATCTCTCACCATCATCAAAGCACATCACATGGGTGCCTTCTTTGTCACTTCAGACGTTGTTACATTCCTAATTCAGGCGAGCAAAGGCAGAAAGAGCTGGATTATACGACAACTTGCTCACTTTTCTACATCCCCACTCAGATTGCCGGGGGTGGCATGCAATCTGTGGCAAGTCTGACAAGTATTGGTAGCACCATCTTTTTGATTGGTATCGTGACACAATTCGCAAGCTATGTCATCTTCTTGTGCATTCTCACTCGAATGCGCTTCATAGTCCTGCGTGCATTGCATCGGGTAGCCGCCATCGGTAGACGCATCGATGCTGTACTGATGCTCATTGCCTGGTCTTCTGTATGGATCATTACCCGTTGCATCTTTCGAACAGTGGAATTGGCACAAGGATACCATGGCAAGTTGTACAATGACGAGGTCTACTTTCTTGTCCTTGATGCGCTGCCTCTTATCCTGGCCATTGCGCCGTACATCTTCTTTTGGCCGAGCAACATTCTACCCCTGGACCGTCGCGAGCAGGGTTTCCGAGAGGGGACAAAGTACGAATTGGCTGGTCCACCAGATGGCTTGCATGCTGCCTGAATAGCAAAGAGCAAATACTGTATACGGGTGCAACACCTACTCTGTAAGAGAAAAAACAATTATCCTGAAATGATGGGATCGTTCAATAGAGCAAGAATGTCGCTTGCCGCAGGAAAGTCGGACAGGAAATTTGCATTCAATAGACAATGAAGAGCCGGCGTCGAAGTGTCCCCCTCTGCTGCTTCTTCTGATGACGAAAAGATGTCTGGAAGAGTCACTTCATACGTCCGCTCGAGTGACTGCACGGTGTCCCCGGCCAGCCCGGATTGTGTGACATGTCTCCCCTCTTTGCCCCCACAGATGCGATTGAAACGAACACCTCTTTGCCATGTGTGCAGGAGGTCAGCCACGATTTTGAGGAAGCTGGCCAAATCTTGCCAGATCCTAGGCTTGTCCACCAGTATGTTACTTGGCTCTGACCCAGTTAAATTGGTGTCGCACGATAAATTCTGAGAGATTTGAAGGGCGTGAGCAAGAATGGATGGGGTTTGCAGCGATACGTCGGCCCACCCGTCAATCGAGACAATCTGCATGTCTACAAGACACTTTGAGGCAAAGACAATGTATGATGCTGTGAGTATTGGTGGCCAGGGAGCAGTGCATCGTTGATCATTGGTGTGGAAGCGTAGTTGAGTGGCATAGGCGAGGATATCCTGTGCAGCTTCGCATCGGACCCTTCCACAGGAAACAGTAAATCCTGACCAAGCCGGGTTCTCGCATATGCGCCATGAGGTCGAATGAAGACTCGAGGAAGACCAGCGCAGCCTCCACTGATGACCGATACAAAGGGCTATGGAAGCCACCATTGCGCGAAGAGCGGCCACTTCGATGCTGAGCCAGTTTGCGTACTCTCGTAGTACAGATGCATGCTGTTTCATCTGTTGTTTTGCTGACACCTCATCGAGAAGGAGGAGAGCCTTGTCTGTCACAGTCCTTGCAATTTTATCATGCCGAGAAACGTATTCCTGGCAAGTTGACTGCATCTTGGCTGCGTCCTCGGGCAGATGAATGGTCTTTTCAAGTTCGCTTCGAGCCAAGGCAGTGGCCAGCAGTATTTCCGTTCTTGCGAGCAAAATACCGAGACTTACCTTGTGCAGCAGAGTGTGCCCATCTGCTGCGTCTGTTTCCTTGACCCTCTGCTGGTGTCCTTCTACGCACTCAAAGTGAGCCTGAGAGACGTGAAGAGCCATACAACGGCTGCTGCCATCGTTGATCATGAGGCAGGTGTCCCAACAGCACAGGCTCATCCAGAGAATAGAGGAGGATACTTCTGCGGTACTTGCTGCAGCATGTCCTGTTCGGTCGATTCCCAATGCACGAGCAATAGCCAATGCACCAGCAAGAAAAGACGTTCCTGGAGGAGCCTCTTCTGCACTGCCCAAGTTCCCGACGTTGAGGTCGTGATTGGTGTAAGACTGTCGCCTCGTCAGAAGAAAAGGATGTTGAACAGCCAGAACTTCCAATGCTTGCGCAGCTTCAAAGTGGCGTGGCAGATGTAGCAGTGTGTACCTCGACAGCGTATCCACTACCTGCTGAAGGGAGGTGTGCAGCTCCCCGAGGACCGGATCGTGAGGTGATTGACTGGCAAGATCAATGCAACTGAGCAGCAGGATCAATGCCAACAGAAGAGCAGACGACGTCGACATCTCCCTTTTGAATGTCGATAGGACAGTCGAGGGTGATACAGGCAGATGCGGATGAAAGACGAGCAAGCCGGAAATTGTCGAGTCCAAGGCGGAAGAGTACGACGAGGACGTCAAGACAGAGACTGCGTGCTCGAGCGACTGCATGAGCTCCTCTCGGGAATCTTCCCACAAAACACTCTTCCCCGACACCCTCGCAGCATTGTTTGTCCCCAACTGTTCCAAGAGTTGCACCGTAATTGTCATGGGACAATGATATAAGTGGAGAAGATGATCCTTCTTGGCCTGTCGCATCTCTTCATCCCGCCTTTCACTTGACCCTCTGGAATGCCGTTGTCTACCTTCTCGGCCCTTGCCATCCAAGAGCGAAGTTGTCTCCAAGCCATGTGGCGAAGTGTCTGAAGTGCAGGCGCCGCTCCCTTCTCGGTCGAGCTCCTCCGTTCTGGCTGCCAGCATTGGCCAGACTGACACAAAGGGAGAAAACACTTGCTCTGCCCTCTCAGCTATCGAGCTGCTTTGCACAAGGCTACTGCACGTTTTCGAAGCCGTAGTTGCTGTGCTCCGCATCAGTCTTGCTTCGCTTTCGTCAGCAACATCACATCCAAAGTCTGAGGACTGGCAACAGTCGTTCGTTCGCCTTTCTTCCTCTTGATCTTGGAGGCTGCCACGTCTTTCGCCAGAAGCATCCTGCGGTGCTTGTCTTGCGTCTCTTCGCCCAACTCTATAGCGCCGACTCTTGCGATTGCCGTCCCATACTATGCAAGGTATTCTTTTTGAGCGACAGTATTGACATTTGGCAGCATCTGACAAGGGTGTCATGCTGGATGGCACCAGCTCATCGGCGAGCAGACATCGAGTCTTGCGCTTGCGACATGCTAAGCAGGTACGCATAGCATGCCTCCGGCCCAAAGATCGGAGCGAGGTCGAAGAGCCATTCTCAGACCGATCCTGCATAAGTGAGCGGAAGGGGATGTATCAGACTGTACCAGAGCCGACTAGATAATGGCAATCTAGTGTCTCATTACTCGTCGTGCCGTCCTTGTATTCAAAAAAGAGCTCAGGAAGTGATCACGTGATTCTTTCAAGATAACAGCCCACGCCGCTCAGGCCATCGCCCGGAACGTCTCAGAAATCATGCTGATGAGGAAGAGATTGAGATTGACCACGAGATCCCATGCCCGTCTCCGAAAGTGAATTTACCTTGCGTAGACATGTCAAGATATGTTGAACCAAGGGTCCCAATTTCGCGCCATTGGGCAATCTCCACGTACGTCACTGCCTCCTTGGCGGGAAGAGAAAGTAAATGAAGTCGCCGCGATAAGGCTAGAGGAGGATGTTTTTGTATCATTTATTAAGGTTTGTATTGAGAAAGATAGGGTTGCAGGTAGGGTTGGTACCCTTTTTCGCAGGCAAAATGAAGTCCGATGACAGAGCTGGCCACGGCGGTGCTGAAGAAACGGGACGGGCGGTGCTGGTGTCGCGGTACAAGAGGCAGTCAGGCTGGATGCCCCACAGAACCCACATCTCTGCTCTGCTCCCCACCCCATCCCGTCTGCACAATGTTCTTTACCAAACAGGACGCTGTCGCTGCATTTGGCGAGTTTGTGGGCACCACCCTGTTCCTCCTCTTGGCGCTCGGCGGCGCAAAGACGGCGCAGGTGACGCGGACGTCTGCCCAGACCAATACGGCAGAGCCAAGCCCGCTGGACAATCAGACGATTCAGTTTATATCCCTCTCCTTTGGAATCAGTCTCCTCGTCACGGCATGGGTCTTTTATCGTGTCACTGGTGGGCTGTTTAATCCGGCCATTACCATGGCACTGTTCCTCATTGGAGGCGTCAATGCCATTCGTGCAAGCCTGCTGTTCCTGGCACAGATCCTGGGCGGCATAGCTGCGTCTGGCCTTGTCGCTGCACTGACACCCAACGGAGGCGTATCCTCCGTGGAGACGACGCTTGGTGTGGGCGTCAATGTGGCACAGGGGCTCTTTATCGAGGTGGGTCCACGCTGCCGGGCAGATGCAAAAGCGGCCAGTAAATACTTACACTGTGGCACTCTCTCCACAGGCCTTTTTGACCTGTATCCTGGTGCTCACGGTCATTTTCCTGGCAACGGAAAAGCACAAGAGCACGTATCTGGCACCTGTTGGCATTGGTCTGACGTTGATGACGTGCCATCTGTTCGGAGTCGTCTGGACGGGATGCGGGATCAACCCTGCCCGTGCCTTTGGCCCCAGTGTGATTTCAGGCAACTTTGTGAGTCGACCTTTAAAGCGGCGGGGGTTACAAGCTAATTGCTCTCCCTGCCATAGGAAAACTACCACTGGATCTACTGGCTCGGCCCAGCGCTAGGCACTTGCACCGCCGTGGCGTTCTACAAGCTGCTCAAGGTGAGGCTTTACTTAACATTGCGGAGTATGGTACAATGCTCATTGACAATCCCTCTGCAGCTGTTCGACTACACTGCAGTCGTCTTTGGACAAGATTCCGACCACGAGCTGACAGAGGCAGAGAAGGAAGTGCAGGCGAAGCAAGCGCACCTCAGGAGGGTCAAGAGCCACAACGGAGGCAGACGCAAACGAGTCATCTACCATATGAGAAACAGAAAGGGCGAGGTAGAGACAACCGTCACCGAGTTTGACCCCAATGACGCCCAGATGGAAAAGGCGATTCGCAACAACGAGGCAGTCGTGGTGGACGACCTCACAAAGACGTCGTCGGCCGAGGACGCCATGGAAAAGGGCGTCATGGGGGCCGACGACTACCGACCCGCGGCGCCCGAGAAGGACGTGCAGCAGCCAAGCATGGAAGCCAGTGGCCAGGACGTCGGCGGCCTCATGAAACAGAGCGAGAAGTGACGGAGCGTATGTACTGCATCTGTTTCTGCTCCAATCGCTGGCAGCTATTTATGACTTGAATTTATGACCCTTTAACGTTACCATGCCGTGCTGGCTAGCGGTGGAAGTACGACACGATTGTGCTTGCTGCGCTGATGCTGTGTGCAGTTGTCTCTCCGGGTAAAGGATGCTGCACAATTGTCGTGTGGGCACTGGAAGGAGGGCGATTTGGCGTGGAGCTGGCTGTGCCTGCGAGCATGTCCACTGGTGGAGAATGTCTGTGCACATCCGCTATGCGGACACCTGAATCGGACATCATTGTCTTCTCCTTTTACTCTGACGCTGCGCATGCGACGTCTTTGCGCTTGGCCCTTCTCTGCCATTCCCTCGCCGTCCGAGGGAATCTCGACATTTGGATCCCCTCGAGTCCGCTTTCCATCCACAAGGTCGCCTATAGCATCATCATCCTTGACTGACTCGTGACTGGTACCACCCTTGCCGATCCTTTTACTAGCAGCATCACCTTTGTCGAGGATTGTAGTCTCTGTTTTGATGCGCTTCAGGGGCACGGCCGGGCCGCCTTCATTGCGTTCGCTTGATTGGTCGTGCTGGGTGATTGTATGCTGGAGCAGGGTGGGGTCCAGACAGTGGAGCTCGCCGGCGCTTCCAGAGCTCAAGCTTTGAGGAGCTAGGGAGAGCATATACTGAACAGAGCGTAGTGGGGTGGGAACAACCTGCTTGCCAGCATGACGGGACGTCGACAGAGTGGATTCTGCTGCCAACAATTGACAACTAGACGAACTGCTCGAGTCCTGCGCCAACTTGATGCTCGAGTCGATCTGGTGTTGCAGTGTACTGGCAGATTGACGATTGAGTTGGTCTGGCTCCTGTCGCATCTGCTTCCTTGCGCTCTCTCGCCTCTTCCACAGTGAGGCATGCTTGCTCTGCCTTGTCAAGTCGGCTCCCGCATTTTTAAAGGGAATATGCAGTTGATAGCCGTCGCACTCCTCTGCCGCGCTCGGATGCGAGGATGGCGGTGTGTTGCAGACTGGTGGGGCAAGGAGAGTGAGCGATGCAAACTTATTCCGGACGCCATTGTGCCACTCACAATGCTGTTGCCCCAGGTAGTCGTGGAAGCGGACTTCGTCTTTTGGAGTATCTGGAAAGGAGTTGCTCCTCTCCACCGAGCAAGCTGAGCTCCTCTCCGTCGCACTTCCACCCGAGCTGAAAGAGGAATCGAGCAGGCTTGATGCGCTCGTTCCCGAGAAGAGTGTGTGGGAGCCATGCTTGCCGTCGTGCGTGGGTGCAAAAGGGGAGTTCTTGCTGCCATTCAATGCATTTACCCTGGCATCTGCACTTTGATACTCGACAAACTCGGCTGACAAAGTGCGCATCAGACCAGCCGACATGTCTTTGTCGGGTGCTGATCAGGACGCAGTGGCCGCAAAGGACCCGCTATGGCCTCTGTGTTGGTGCCTAGTCGCTCGCGTTGTAGATGTGCGTACTCGGGGCAATCAGCCGAGTTCAAAGCATGTGCGCAAGGTCAGACGTGCTCATCTGCTTGGTCATTGTTGCAACATAAAGGAGCATGCCAAAACGAGTGCACAAGTTAGCTGCTATTCAAGTCGGGCCGAGAAGACTCAGGGCTGGCTCCACGTCAAATGCCGTAACCCCATCTAGCACGTTTGTAAATGGCCCTCCGCCTCTGTATTAGCAGGGTGGCAGTGCAATGGCCACTGCTGCTCAACGGTGGGACGCGTTTGGGTGGGAGCCGATCGATTGCGTGCATTCTTGATGCAGAGGCAGTCCGCCCAAAGCGGGGGGAGCGGCGCCGCCTGCTCATGGCCAATGCAAGGTGGGCTCTCTCAGGACCAGCAGGGAGGAAGCGTGGCGCGGTAGGATTATGTTATTAACACTCGTATATATATACACACCTTGTCTACAACAAATTGGCTCAAATGGGATCCAGCGGAAAGAAAGATCAATTGAACCACCTGAATGACTTTGAAGAGAAGAAAGAGGAGGATGGGCGCAAAAGGGACAGACTGGTAGGCGATACCTTAGGCTGTGTATTCACCGCTGGTGGTCAGACCCTTTGTGTCGTAGTCGCTGTTGAACGAGGTGCTCGCGGTCTCCTTCCTTCCCTTTCTCCAGCCACAGCAAACGGTCAGCGCCGAAAAGAAGAGGAGGGGAATGGAAATGAGGGTAAAGTAAAAGGCCGGTCCAGGCATCACACTTGCATCGTCGGTGATCTTGCGGAATTGCACGCGGACGTAGACGTAAAAGACGACTTGGACAATGAATGCTGCCAGGGTAATGAGCGTCGCCAGCAGATAGACGACCGAGGCGACCAGCTCCACCACCAGTGAGGGGACCAGGGAGATGGCGAGGGCAATGACGGAGACGACAAGGGCGACGGCAGCCGTGACGAGGCTGACGGAAGAGAGCAACGTCAGCCAGATTGTTTCACGTTCAAAGGCGACTCGGCGAGCAACTCACCCACGGGTATAGCCGGGCGTCACCTTGGCAGCCTCAAACTCAGACAAGAGGGAAGAAGACGTCGAGCCAAAGGTGGCATTGTAGTTGTTGCTGAGGCGGCCGCTGCAGTAGTCGTAGCCACTGTCGCCCTCTGCACGCGAGCAGTATCCCCAGATGCCAAACTTGACGGCCGTCAAGGAGCGTCCACTGTCTGCGCCGGGACTTAAGTCGTTTGTCCCGTTCAAGTTCGAGGCACGGACAATGTCAAAGGGAGTAGAGTCGTGCAGCGTCGTGGGCATGCTCACGACGGTGAGCACCAAGAGGACAATGGCAATGAAGCTCGTCACCAGAGCGGGGATACAAAAGGCTTTGCGAACCATGTTGAAAGTGTCTTGTTGTAGAGCAGAGGGTGGAGATGGTGGAGGATAGACTCTGCTGCCAACTATGCCGTCTTTATAGGCTCGTATTTACTCTCCGCCCAAGGGCAGTGTGAAACAGGTCGACGTCCTAGATCGGCGCTGCGTCATTGTCTCTGCCTTTCTGGGCTAGACAGATCGACAGGAGTTTAATTCAAAGTCACTGCGTGCAGAGGAGATTATCACGCTCCGTCACTCGGAGGCTGCTGCGCTCTGGCTCCGGTGCCAAGGCGTCGACCGGATCATCGGACATTTACAATACCTGTCGCGCTGCTATTCTACTCTCTGCTGCATTTTGTATTAAGTCATCCGAGACACGCCTCGGATTGCAGACCTTCAGGTAAAAGAAACCGGTCCGGATTGTCGTGAATTGAGATCTAGCCGGATGAAAAACGTCAGGCCAATCTGTGCATGTCATGGGCACGCATGCGCGTCCGGCCGAGCCCAACTAGCTCGGGGCAGTGCAAGAAAATGCCTTCTATCGACGCATCCCGCAGTGCGTGCATCGGGACTTGCACTGCCCCACTGTAAAGGGCCACGAGCGGGATAGAAGGCCAATGCAATCGGTACGCCGCAGGGATGGTGAATTCGAGAAACTGGGCTGGAGCAGGCGAGAACAAGGGCGGGAGCAGATTATACAAGTACACGTCGGCATGGTAGAATACAGTGTCTGAGAGATTAAAGGGGGAAGCCCTTGAAGCGCACTTTGCGACGCATGGCCTCGAGTTCGTCGTCCTGTTGCGACTGGTCGGGCGAAGCGTTTGTTTGACGTCTCTTGCCCTGGCTTACGGTCTGAGAGGAGCCTTGGCTCGGGCTCTCCTCTCGAATCGAGCCAGCAGCCGTGGCGGTGGCGGTGATGGATGTGGGCGTGGAAATCTGCGAAGTCTCGTCGTCGTCGGCAAGAGGCATACCACTGCAGTTGCCATGTCCCAGATCACTGCGCATGTGCCGCGCCAGTGCGTCCGGCCGTGCAAAGGACTTTGTGCAGTGCTCGCACTTGTACGCCTTGACGCCGCCGTGCAGCTTTTCATGCCGTTTGAGGTCGTAGCTCCGTGCAAAGGCCTTGTCGCAGTCTGGCTCCTCGCAGATATACGGCCTTTCTCCAGAGTGAGAGCGCAGGTGCCCCTGGAGGTTGTACTTGCGCGTAAAGGCCGAGTCGCAGCCCGGGATGGGGCAGAGATGGACGGCCTCATTCAGCCTGCGCTTGACACTTGCCGACTGCATTGCGCTGCTCGTCTCATACTGGTCCAGATAGCCCACGAATTCTTGCCAGCGGGGGGACACGCTGTCCTCTTCTGTCCGTGGACGCGCGTCTGGCAAGGGGCGTTGCTCTTGGACGTGGTCGGCATTGTGATGGCCTGTATCTTCACTCTGTTGTGTTGTATTCAGCGAATATTGCTCTTGTCTCGACTGCTGGTATGGACTGGCAAAGCTCATGTCCATGTCCGTGTCCATGTCCATCCGATCAGGGTCCCCGCTTGATTGCCCCTGCTGGAGGAAATCCCCCCCTCGTGCATCAAGGTACCCTTTGGAGTGAGCGAGCTCGTCTTGGTACGCAACGCCTTCCGCAAAGGCCTGCGGGTAGCCTGAAGTACTTGCAATGGACAGCGATGATTCTGCCTGCAGCGACAGCTGTCTGTCTGCGTAGTACCTCCCCATGTGCTCTGACTGCTGCCAACCCACTGATGCGTTGTGCATCGTCATCTTGTCTAGCGTCAGCAGGGGAAGCTCCGGTGCGCTGCCGTGCTGCTGGTGTGTCTCTCTCGTCGAAGTGCCGCCGTGAGCGCCCTCTTCGTCTGCACTGCTCCGCTGCCCTCTTTGCGCATCCGACATGAGTTGCGGGTCAAGCGACTCATCTTGACGCTGCAAGTCAGACGGCTTGCTTGCCATAGGCATCTGCAGCAAAGTGTCTTGGTACATCCAGATATCCTGTCCTATTGATGAACTCGCCCCGCCAAAGTTCTCGAATACCGATCCCGACCCTTCTCCCCCAACGGCAGGCGGCGTTGACTCGACCGGTGCTCGGCATCTTGCAGAAAGTCCATGTACGAGTGTTCCAAAGGCCCATGCGATCCCTCTGTGGGAATACCCGGATGAGGATGTGAGCCAAGTCGGGCAGAAGCCGTGCTCTCACTGTCCTTTACGTGTGACTGGGACGTGGAGAGGGCTGCTTCCAGATTGTTATACTTGTCGGTCGTCTCTGGGTCATAGTCGGGCACAACAATGCTCGTCTCTTCGCCCTGAGATATCTGAAGGATGTCGTTTGTTCGCTCGCTCTCAGATCCGTCCTTCCTCATTACGCCAGTGTGCCTAATTTCACTTGGAAAGTGCTCCTTCGAGCTGTTCGGGGGATTATGACATGTATTAGCAACGAGAATAGAGTGTTAGAATTGCAGTACCCACCTCATCATGGTCAGCTCAGGTGTAGAGGGAAAGTAGGAAGTAGAAGCTGCTGAAGAGTTCGAGGTACTATGTCAGTCAAGATCCTTCCACCCAATCACTGATGTTTGTCCTGTTGTGTCGCCGCATCTCTCTTTCGTACTCACCCCAATTTACATTTGGCGTATAGAGGCTTGCCATTGCGGCAGAAGAACGCTGCCCCTGCGCCAACGCTTGCAGACGCTGCGACGAGGGGCTGTTTGCGCGAGCTCGAGGTGCCTTTGTAGGCGGTGGCGCATGCATCTTCGAGGCATTGTACAGAGGCATTGCCTGCTCTGCGCCATGGACCTGTGCCTCGGCATTGATTGTGGCCGACAGGGATTCATCTGTGACGAGGACATCGTCTACCTGCTCATTTCCCTGCGCCATGCTGATGTGCATGTGTTTCCTCCGTCCGCTTCAAGCACCGGCGCTCCGCCATGTACTATTCTTTGAGATGTAGTGGCGTGTCGATTAGAAGAGGGAGAATCCCCTCATGTAGCCTGAAGAAGAAGCCAAAAGGTCAAGGAGAATGGCAGTAACGGGCAAAGAGAAGAGCGATGGAAGATCCGAAATGCTGGAATCTTGCGACTTGCGTCTTGATTGCCGTTTAAAAGGGCATGAAAGAATGGAATTTGCTTTTTCAATGAGTTCATAGAGTGCAGATCCTAACCGCGCGTAATTCTTTTCCAGACTAGCACAGGTGGCGAGACACCGTTGCAAGGTCCCTAATTTTCATCTTTCAAATCCCGTGGCGAGGGTCTCTGGCACATTGCTTGGGAAGGATAAAAAAGTCCGCGGACGCTGAAGCCCGAGTGCGCCACTTGCTGCTCGTGTGAAATGTGCCACAGCTTCTGCCTAGTATGCGCAATTGTGACTTGCGTGACAGCAACGGGCCAGCAGCAACGCTTCCCATGGCGATGGAGGATTCAACGTGAATGCCACTGTAGGGTTCAGGCAAGGCTGTAAAGATTGGTACCTGCAATGCGTGTGTTGGTAAAGGGTGCGATGGTGTTACCATTGTGCATGTCTACGATGTAATACAGCACAACAAGTGCAGAACAAACAGCAGCTGTGTTGCCTCACCGTCTCTTGCTTTGCATGAAGCCGTGTCCACCAATCGTGCACGACAGTCGTGCTCTAGGTCCAGATTCTGACATCTCCCACTTCGCGAGATTCGAGGCTATCGCGGTGCTACGTAGACCGTGGAATGCGCTGGAAGTGAAATTTGGCAAGGGGAATCGATTGGATTCAGGGCCGTTCGGGTGTGGGAAGAGAAGATGTCAGATAGCGCATAGTGTAGACTGACGCTGAAGACGTAAGGCGCCTGCTTTAAAGTAAGGTGTGCGACTTTAAGCCTATCAGATTGCAGTAGAGGGGCCTCTAGATTGCAGTAGAGTGCCCTCGGCATACTGGTGCTCTTCTTCCTCATACCCATATTCTCTACACGTTTTCAAATTACTAATGCCACTGTTGCCGTCTGTGAGACTAGACTGAAGAGATAAGACCGATACTAGACCGATGAAAATAAATGCTGCCTGCGCTCTTTGTCATTGGAATGCGTCTTGCCATGCAACCTGCGCGAGATTGTGCAAGATTTGACGTGGGTTCTTTCAGACCAAGTACTCAGTACAGAACCCAAGCACGAGTGCTCGTCTTACGAGGAAAGATGCCGTGTGCGGCTGATGACACAGCAAAGAGAAGATAGCAAGGGTCTTTGAGTAAATGACGTACCAGACAGGCAATACACCTGGACCGCGGCGCGATTTGTTTTACACCGCAATGCAAGTTATCACAGCGTCCTACGTGGAACCCGTCGACCCTAGGGCACCGAATTCCTATAAGAATGAGAGCCACGGCGATGGACCCTGGAACGAGTCAACTTCCCGCCAAGAACTACCCTGCCCGTGCAACATTCACACATACATCACACAATGCTGGGAATTAAGAGAATTGTTGGCGGCCTGATGGAACCCGAGGCAGGTTCAGAGAACTCGACACAGGAGACATCGATCGAAACTCCTCCTGCCGATGCTGGAGCCGATGTGACTGGCAGCAGCAACGATGCCCTCAAGGATGTGTCGGACAAGATTGATCAGGGCACCGGCCTGGGTGAAAGCCAAAGCCAAAGCCAAAGCCAACAGCCCAATCTGGGCGACGGACAGACGACAGAGTCTACCGATCAGGTCGCAGAAGTCGTCAACACGACGCATCACAGCCACACCACCGAGGAGGTAGAGCGTCAAACGGAGATTGAGCGACACCAAAACATCATCAATGTGGTCGAACAGCCACTCAAGCAGGAAGACCACCTCGCCGAACAGGTCCATGAGAATGTGCAACCCACCACCGAGATCGAAGAGAACCACTCTGCGGCAAAGGAGGATGTGCAGGCGCTCGACAACATTTCTCAGAGCCTCGAGCACAAAAAGGAGGGCAAGCCTGACACCGACGAGAAAGTAGTAGTCGACAAGGGTGAAAAAGTCAATGAAACGGTACACACACACATCCAAAACATCGTGGTGCCCGTGGTGGAGCGTGATGTGCACGAGCACCACGTCGTCAAGACAGTCATTCCCACCCACCAGGTCATCAACGAAGCGCCCGTAGTGCAGTCCACCACCCTGGAGCCAATGAGCCGCGACGACTTTCTCAAGCAGGGAGGAGTGGCCGATGCACCCACCAAGAGCCTGGATGCAGCAGACTTGCTTCCTCAGGGTCAGTGCGAGCGCAAGGTCAACGGCGTGGCAGAGCAGGTGGAGGACCTGCACCTCCAGAATGACAATGTAGATGCTCAATCTTGAACAGTCTACGCAAGCAGGCCATGCTATCCCCTTCATGTATCACTTTTATGCAATCTCCACCGCTTCTCCAATTGCTGAATCAAGCTCTTGCTGAATCACGCTCCTGACTCGTGTTACCCCTGTCATCTGAATATGCTCGCTCCCCTTTACTCTTTAAATTTTGAGTCAGATATCGTTAAAGAATTGCATTACAAGTTCTCAGACGGAGGAAAAGATCTGGGCTGGAACGGAAAGCAGGGCCATGTTGACCAGTGGTGGAGTAATCGACAGGCCTTGGTTCAGGCGTGAGATGAAGCCAATGGCCAGGTAAGCCAGTCCCCATCTCGCTGCGGGGCGACGGGTGGGCACGTAGAGGAGACCGACAGTCACCGCCATCTTGATCACACCGATGATCGTTGCGGCCGTCGAGTTGTTAAAGCGAAGGCCCAGGCGGGAGAGAAGAGGAATGAGGCCATCGTCGCTGCTGTCTGTCTGCGTTCCTTGCTTTTTGCCAGTAAAGAGGGGCACCAGACGGGCTTGGCCGCCCATGAAGAAGCCTACGGCAGCCAGAAGAGTGCAGGCGGGATGCGCATAGGAGCGAAGTTGCGTCATCAGGCCATTCTCCACATACGGGCGAGCCTGCTCGATGAGATTGTCCGCAGCGGGGCGAGCTTGCTGGATCAGGTTGTCAGCTGCCTGGCCGATGTCGCGTGGTCTCTGGCTCATGGTAGATACGGTTGGTTGAAGGTGGTTTAGGTTGTAGCTTTTCTGCAAGTAGAGCGGGCGGTGATGTGGTGTATATATACGAAAGGAAGTCTAGCTTTCAGTGCCCTAGTCCGCATACGAGTATACCTTTCTCCAGATCCCTTGGGCCTAGAGTCTGACGTATATAAGTGACGTAACCAGATTATTTCCCTATCGTAAGACTATACCCACACTACGGAAATGTCAATAGAAATGTCGCGCGGAGATTTTATTATGTGGAGACCCCACTCTAATATTGGCCTTTCAAATTCACCTCGATCGAGTGGCAGACGAGGGCAGCCAACCCGCGTGGTTGCCAACGTGTGGTACAACGAGATAGAAGCATTGTGGGAGACGGCGCTTCGGCACCGTAGCGGCAACGGCCT
The DNA here is from genome assembly GCA_963854785.1 of Vaccinium vitis-idaea. NCBI lineage: Eukaryota > Viridiplantae > Streptophyta > Magnoliopsida > Ericales > Ericaceae > Vaccinium > Vaccinium vitis-idaea. The sequence goes on along the minus strand of CAWLAL010000256.1, from coordinate 10,276 downwards.
TGCATTGGCTTGATGACGGAAGAGAGAGAAAAAGGGACCATCTGGACGGGAAGAAGTCCGGGTCAATCTCCAGAGATGTGTGCGATTCATTGCTTTCATGTTCCTAGGGATATCTCGGAGCGCTAATTTAGCGGCCTTTCAGGTGGGCGGTGCTTGTGCAGAACTTTTTGCAAAAAGCGGTGCAGAAGTTGGGGTGTTGGTCGCACTGCTAAGTACACAGGCAACGGTATGATGTAAACGCAGCATTCACATGCACAGATGAGAACGGAGTTGTTCCGAGGGAGCTGCTAATCAGCGTAGATCCCATGGAAGTTTATGATCTTGATGAGTAAGATGTGCTACGCCATGGTGAAGCGGAAGACAAGGGCAATTTCACCCTCAATTCTGAGGAGCAAATGGAGTCTGCAGATTAACGGACTTGAACGGCGGTAGGTGGGACTTGATTTGGGCAAATTCTGCTCCTAGCTGCTTGCAACAAACTTTCTAGAGTGACACTGCTGAGTCATTTGATTGAAGAAGAAGAGAAGAGACAGCCAGATGGGTTAGTCTTGTTCCCTTTCCATCTATCATAAAGTGCATAACGGGTCGAGAGGCTCTAGACTGAATCAGTAGATGGCTGTCTGGTCCTGGCCACCCCTTCTCGCCGCAGCAGAGATCTCATTAGCTCTGTCAATCTGAGGACACAGTATGATGAACTGTGAAAATGGAAGGAAGTATAGCCTGGCAATCGTAATGAACATTCCCCTTCTTTCATGTCGAGGAGAACACTAGCAGAGGCACAGGAGAAGTCGGATCATCAAGCGAGAGCAAATCAAGAAGCGTATCCGTTCTTGGCGAGTCGAATGCTTTGTCTGCTTTGGCTGCGAGGCTGGTGCATACCTGACATGACATCGTCGCCAGGCTACCAGAAGCAAAAGGGTGACTATCTTTAGAAGGCCCACAAGGAGGTAGTCACAATGCCGCTGTAGTCACGATGCCGCTAGGCAGTCTAGAGAGACGTTAGATCACTCTCTTTAGACGTGGGGATAGCTGCAGTGATTATGTCCTCACTTGGCTTAGCGAGGGATGGCGTCTTCTTGAAAGCAAGATGCTGTAAGACATGGCCCATTAGCAACTTGCTTGAGCTGGCTGATCACCTGCTGGTCAAGAGGAAGACGAGACAAGAAAAGTAATTTGCTCTTATGAATGCACCTGCCGACTTTCCTTCTCACGTCCAATCGCGAGCCTGGTGCTGATGAGATGCAGAGATGCACAATGGCTTGCTCATGACGTCTTGTAGCCATGAGTTGATGCGATAAAGGTGGCTGTGTATCTCGGGTTTTTTGTTTTTGGCTAAGGTGCCGCAGACCAGCCAACGACCGCCTTGCCCTCGCGCGTCCGCTCAGCAGCCCGCACATATCCTGCACTCCTCGTAGCGGTCTGCCACTCGTAAAAGCGAGAGGTCTACACTGGCCAGCCGCACTAGATTGCACTACATGGCACACGCTACCATTGCCGCAGCCAGTGCTCTCTCGACGGGAACATTTTCATCCCACCTCACTCGACCAAATGCAGCCAGTGACTCGAGGCTGCTCTCCAACTTGATCAAGTCGGAGCGCAACCACATTTCCAGCCTACATCAAGCGGCATCATCTGCATACAATGCCAGTGCCGCTCTCTCTGCATGGGGGACGAGCGAGGCGCCTGAAGTCGGGCAAGTCAGCTCCCAAATAGCAGAAATGCTGTATGCATGCACCGAAGTGCAGAGCAATCACATCTTCGCCATTGAAGGCTATCGAAAGGCTCTCAAACAGGTCGCCGACGCTGAGAACTCGATTCGCAACATCGTGAGAGATCGAGACATTCTCGTCGGGCGCTTGATCAAGGCAAGCAACAAGATCGCAAAGAATCCACACAAGTATTCGCCCGAAGAGAGTGCCGACAAGGTGGCAGCTGCACAGAGAAGGCTGCAGGGGTGTGAAAATGTCCTGGCCGCAGAGGAAGAAGCCTTGTCTGATCTGAAGAGAGAGGCCATTACAGGGGCACTGAGCATGCGAATGAAGGCAATGGGCGATGCGGGGGCAGCCATGGTACAAGTGGCGCAGGAGGCCATACTCCTCTTGGACGCATTTGGGCGCCATGTCGATGATATTGCGCGCAATTCTGCATATGATGCAGAGATCAATCATCAGCATCAGGCTGCTTTTCAAGACGACATCAACGACATCAACGACATCAACGAGCACGATGTTGCCGGTATGAGCGAGGTGGCATTCGAGGACCCAAAGGTAGAAAGGACAACCTCCATTTCTTCGGCCCCTTCCTTTCAGGCCTTGGATCAGGCTGACCGTCACTATACCGCTGGTCCCAGCACGCATTCTGCCCTTGATGACTCTGCTGCCGAGGGAAATAAATCTGTTGCTCCCAGACGTCCTCCCAGACACGATGAAAATGACTATGCATTTTCCGCTCATAAACAGCGGCTAGGGAGTAGAGAGCAAGAGTTTGGACCTCCCATTACCGTAGCCATGGCCCCTATACCAACCGCTCCCCGTCTAAACAGAGACCAGACGGGCATGAATACACAGTCGAGTACCTTTGATGACTATTCTAGTGAGGAAGACACTCATGTGAATGTACCATAGCCATGCAATCTCAGACCAAATACTTTTGACGATGTCAGAGATCGCCCCATACAATAGTGACTACCAAGTGATGCATATATGTAGCCAAGATGCTAGCATTGGAGTCTGCCAATTCCTGCCCCTTTCCTATTATGCTTCCTTGCGATGTACTTATTGGCTCTTGTACTTCAGAAGATAGAAGTCAAACGGAGCCCGTGTCAAATGAATAAAATCTGCAGTCGGTATTGGGGGCTTGGTGTGGGCAGAGAAAGCGCATTTTGCACAGAGACTATAAAGGTGAGATTACCAAGCAGTGCATCCTCTCGATCCCGTCGCCGCTTCATTGGTCATCCCGCTTTCTCGTGTTGCACCGCCACTCCTGGGCGACTTCACTGTGCAGATCGCTGAATATCTCGCTTCCTTTCGAAGCACAGGCGGTCCTTCATTCCTGGTCTTTGACGCGTCAGAGAGGCCGACCACGTACTCGATGGCGACGAGGAGTACGGGCAAGATTGCTTCATTCAGCTGGCACCCAAGCTTCCAGCAAGTGCATTTGTCTGCTATTGAAGCAGCATCTTAAGCTCTGCCCGCTTCCGTCCCTCTGTCTCTATACTGTGCACACTGCCTGCCTCCCCCTTGCCACGTCACTCTTCACTCAACCAGTTTATTTGATTGTCATTCCGCCAAACACATTTAAAATCAATGCCAGGAAGTGTGGGTAGGAGACGGCAGCAGATATACGTCAGGGCAAGGGAAAGAAGGTGTACTGCTAGTTTTGTAGTACAACCCTCGTCTTGATCCGAGGCTATAGAGGGAACATCTCTGAAGAGGCATACCACGTGCATCGGTACACTCCCTTATATCTCCTCTACTCCTTCCATAAGTTACCCTCTCTTGCTACGTACATTCCCTCCTTATCTGTTCCCCCATTCTTATGCTCTGCCTATCTATCTCGTTCATTTCTCCTACGTCTCGACAATCATGATGTTGCTTCGCACCGCCAGCCGACAACTAGAGCAGCTTGCAACGTAGTACAATTACCGACCCTCCATCAGATTATCAAGGGTCAAAGATAGGACTTGAAGGCAGCCTCTAGATTCTTACGCAAAACTCTCATAGGCTGATCTGCCTGGTCCTGGGACACAGAATGAATGTGAGTGGAGTCCCCCTGCCATGCCACAGCTCAACTTTAATCGCCCTATTCATCGTCTACCAAGGAACAGCATACAGCTGCTCCCAGTTCCCCACTTGATGCTTTGAGCCTCACCACGACAGATCAACAGACCCTTTCGCCAGATGAAAGCTTGCAGAAAAGAGTCTACAACAACGACTACAGTAGCTGCCGCACAGAGACACACCCGCTCCCCCTCTTCAGGCCCTCCGCCGTCTCCGAGAATTGAGCACGACAGGTCCGCAGTCCAAAAGCAGCTGTCGTCATTACTCGAACAAATCAGCGGCATGGCTCGCGAGGCCAGACAGCTCTATCTGCAGGGAGACCATACGCAGAGCCTCGACTGCCTGACTCGCATGCAAAGCGATTTGGAGAAGATCAGCATCATGGGCCTTGGCTTTAGCACTGGGGCCAGACCTGCAGCGAGGCTGGATAGTCCCTCGCCAATTCCTCTTTCATCAGAGCGGGACAAGGCTGCACAAGCACCGTTGATGCTGGCAGAAGTCGCTTCTTCTCCAGCTCGACAAAGGCAGATGAACATGAGCTCGACTTCCGGTCAGCAACTCAAAGAGCATTGCGGTGGGTGGACCAGATGTCCACGCATGATCAGGGCAGAGTCAATGCCGCCTTTCATCAGTACTGTTCCTTTCCCCAAGGTCAGAGCCGTCAATCAGTTGACCGTCACATAGAGGGGCAACATAGACGTGCCCTCGGAAGCAAGGGAGCCTGCCTCATCCTGAAGCGCTGCAGGTGACTACCCCGTCTGTGATTCCTGCATCGCCGCAGAAAAGCAAGGCTTCTTTGGAAGGTGCAGAAAGTACTCTAGCCTGTCGCTTAAATCGATTCGGAGCAGAGGAATCGAAATTCGAATCGCTGGAGACTTCCATGGCAAAAGGGTCGAGTAGAAGTAGCAGGCTGGGATCGGCGAAAGGGAAGCTGACCAAGTGATGCACCACGCATACTTGAAAGTCAACTTGATGACATCTTTGCACGATTGTTGAGACATGTCTGCTCGGACATGCACTACACAGATAGCAAGGGAGCATACGTCCCACCACAATGGCAGAGCGAGGAGACCAGCACGTCTGCTTCGGGTACGTCGACCTCCAAAGCCTTCAAGTTTCGAATAAAACCCTTTCACCGACGGGCTTTCCACAACGAGGTCCAGAGATGCACCGGCGACAGCAGCTATACTCTGGCACAAGCAAGAGAGACTATCCTTCGGAACTCTGCCTTTATCGCAAGGTTCAAACGAAGCCGGCAAAAAAGGAAAAGAGCAAAGGCCACCTCGTATGGAGAGTAGAGGCAAGAGAGTCTGGAGACGGAGGGTTCGAGTTCCGCCACTTTCAGAGAAAGATTATGGACCAGCCCCAGCTTGCCTATCCAGGCATCGAGTGGGCCATGCTTCTCCCGCGTTTGGGATCCGCATGTGCCCAGTTCGTCCATCAAGGCAACTTTTGGGGTCAAGAATCTCCCTCCATGGGTTCGCAAGGATGCTATCCGTCCGATCCTCTACGGAACTCCCGATGCGGATTGCCATGCAACACAGCTCATCGTTACCGCCTGCTACACTTCTCCTGCTCAGCAAGAAACAGTGCAGCTGTCGGCGGCGATTGAGCTGCGAGTAGTGTCTCCTCTGGATCCGCACGCTATCAGTGATGCCGTCTTTCCCCTCGGATGGTGAGCGCGTAGCGATGAGGGGCTTTAGAGCCATGCTCCCAAACGGGGCAGGGAATTACCCGCCCGAGAAGACAAGGAGTTGCGTCCACCATCGGAAATTTTAAATACATTGCTTGAGGCACTTGACGGGCCCCTTTCACACCACTGGAGGTATACTTTCTTTCTCGAGATGGTGTCCACTTTCGTCCTGCGTTTGTATGCCGTTGGCGGTGAGTGTCAAGTGGAAAGAAGTGGGTGTTCTCTCTGCTGATGACTATTCGTAGCGCTTCTCCTCGCAGTCTGACAAGCGACGCAGAAGGTCAAGATCGTTACATTGCCATTCCGGAATGCGAGGTCATTACAGAGTTCAAGCCAGTTCCTGCAAACAAGCGAGGACTGCGCCTCACCTGGGATCAGCACGCGACACCGGCCAACAGTCTGTGGGTCAAGGCATTCAAGCAATTCAGCAGCATCGAGACGGGGGTTCAACAACGTTCAACATCGTCACCACCATGACAGTGGTCCCTTCTATTCAGAGATGAATCCCTGGGCCATGCATCTGCGAGTGCAGCTGAAGCACGAAAGGGCATGACTGTCAAGACGGACGAGTATCCACACCTCGCACTTAACTTTATCAACCATCCACGCGGCAACATGCAGACACTGCTACTCAAAGGGGCGTCGAGGTGCCAAAATACCTTCTTCACAAGACAGCCCACGGTGCAGATATCGGATGTGTACGTCTATGAGCTGTAGGAAATGTGTCAAAGTCTAGAATGTATACTGTGACGTTTGCGAGCATAGCTTCGGTAGTGCCTTTGTCTCCCCCCGCCGCTCCGTCTGCATAAAGCTCCGATTCAAAGGGCCGCAAAGGGGCGAGTCTCCTTTTCAAAGCGGACTTGATCGTGCAACGAGTGAAGATACTTTGCCCGTCCCTTCGCTCTAAATATACCCCTTTTCCGCCTCTCCTTAATCTTTTTACATCTTTCCAACCTTGTACTGCTCGTGGCTGGCTACCATGGTACAAAGCTCAATCCTACGCCTGTGCGTGCTCGGTTGTGAGTCTTTTCACCAAACGCAGTTTTCTTGCTCGTCTTGCTGACAGGACATTCAGTCTCCGCATTACTCATGCTCTCCAGCAAAGTGTCAAGCCAAGCGGCAAGGGAGTGCCGATTGTTTGCCAATGGCCAGCCGTCCAATAATCATTTTCGACAAGGGCGACGCTTGATCTGGAACAGACATGCCAGACCGGAGGATGCTAACCAGCAAGGACCGTACCGAGAGTACTATGCCAGCGCCACGCAATTTGCCGGCGGCATCAACGTCAATGCCTACGTGCATGTCACACACCCCGTCACGCCGACAAAGGACCAGCCGCTGCCCTATGCCATCAACTACCAACGTCAACCTGGCGCCCAACTCGCTTCAGACGTTTGTGCAGTGGCCGCGTCTCGAGTTCAACTTTATCCACCACGAAAATGGTCATCCAGACATCGTTTACATTGGCGGACAAACGGACTGCGAGCAAGTCGTCTACACCGACAGCCCCAACATGCCGATTTCAGATGTATATGTCTTTCCCGTGTGAGAGGAGAAGGTATGCGAAGTGAGGGAAAAATACCCGGGTCACAGCTGAATTCAACTAAGAATTAGAGGGTATTTGATCTGAAATGTATTATTGTCCCACTGGTCTCACCTGCTTGGATAGCAACAAAGCAAGAGTGAGGGATGCAGGCGAGGAATATGGCCAGAGTAGAAACCTTACGGAATTGTACCGTGGCGGTGCTCCTATCGTTGCGCGCATTTGATCGCTGAGGGAGACTTGGGCTTGCAGAGAGCAACATCGGCCAAGGGGGCGGAGAGCGGCGCAACCTCTCAAGCCACGTCGTACGAGTGTAGTCGGGAGACTTGCATGTGATACACAAGGAGTATGCTTCACAAAGCCGGGGGCAGCACCCTGGAAATCTACTCTTTGTGCAACTGCCTCGCCCTGTCCATCTTGGAAGGGAGAGACAAGTGCTGACCGAGCTGTCTTCTTGCTTCCTCCTTGCCCATCTGACCGCGGTACTCCTTTGCAGCCAGAGTGAGCCAGGCGGCCATAAAGGCGGGGTACTCGTCCCATGACGGAATCGAGTGACCGCCGTCGTGGAACTCATATCTCTCGGCGCAAAGGCTGTCTGCAAACCGAGCGCAGGATCCTGAGAGATAGATAAGAGTGAGCAGGTAGTGTATGACAAGGCAAAGTGAACTGCACTCACCCTCTACGCAGTGCCGGTCTCTGACGCCCTCAAAGCACAGCGCGGGTGTGTGAGCATCTACTTCACGATGGAGCGCTTCAAAGTAGCTGGCATATGGCCCATTATCCATCATCCATGGGGCAATGTATATGGCAAACTGAAATGGGTGCTGGTCTGGAGGCGGCTCAAAGGAAGGCGCCCTGGCTGATTCAACGCAGCCTTGTAGAAGAGCCTGGACAATATGCTGCCATTGTCGCACCACTAGAGAAGGCAATGACGCCGTCAAAAGGGCCCTGCTCCCCGCATTGCTCGTGAGAGGTCTGCGAGGCCAGTCTCCTGCCCAATGTATGGAGAAGGCTTGCCGGCTTTGGAGGTATGGTCCACCATCGTTTGCTCGTGGTGGGAGTCTGAAGAGACGTGCTCTTGCGCCTTTTGCTTCGTCTCCTCGTCGATTGCCTGCAGTATCGAAGTGTACATTGGCACCAACTCGGCCATACCAGGGACACTGGCTGACTGAGGGCGCTTTTCGTCTGCTTCGAGGTAGCTCTGAGCGGCGACGAGGTAGCTGATTGCCGTGCATGCTTTGGTTGAATTCTCTGCACTTTTCTTCTGATTGCTCCGCCTGGTAGGGAGCGGCGCAGTATCCACAGCGGGAAGCACATATGGCGCTGAGACAAAGACAAAGTGAAAGTCGCCTGGCTGCAGGCTCTGCATCATCGGCGTCAACTTGCGCTGCATGATGGACGAGTTTTCCGTCAAGCCATGCAGGCAGAGGACTCGCATCGGCCGATGTGACGACGAAGAGGGCGAGACGACCATACTGTTATCCTTACGTAGCGGAGAGAAATGAACAAAGGCTGATCCCACGACTCTCCTCACTCTGTGGCCTCGATGGCCGCAGCATGCAGTCCTGATGAGAGTATGATCGATCGTGGCATTGGAAAGCGCGCCAAACTCTAAAAACAAAAAAAGGCGTTGCTTCGGCAATCAACCAGTACCAGCAACTTTTGCCTTGCACCGAGACCACCTGATAAGATGCGCCAAATTGCAGGGAGAGAATAACGCCGATCCACTAGGCATCATCAGAAACGAGCCATGTGTTCTGTTCCACATACAAAGGGACCGACCCCTCTTCCACCCTTATTTTATGTAGACGCTACGGGCAGACGGAGAGGGCACCCCCACCCCCACCTTCCCCGCGTCGACTCATCAAGAGCTCGCATGGACGTGGGGAAAATAAAGCTCGGGGCAGACAAAGCACTCGCTCGAGCATTCTTCTCTCCACATCCCACATCCCTGCAGCCAGAGACGAAGATGGCATCCACTGCAACAAATCTGACGCTGCGAATCCTGCGAGGGGCATCGGCGGAAAGTACGGCATCCTGGCGCAGAGCTGCTATGGTGCGTCGAAGCCAGATGCCGTGTGGTACACTCTTCTCATGCAGACTTGATCCATACAGACACCCAAAGCGTAGTCGCGCTGATCCGCTCGGCCGAAGAAGCAGACTCGCCTGCTATCGCGCAGCTCTTTCCCGTCACGATGGAACAGGTGAGTGCCGTCGATGCATCTCGGCGAGCGGCATCTGACGCCTCTCCCAGTTTGGTGTCCACTTTGTGCGCTACGTCGTCGAGGCATGCCATGCTGCAAAGGTGCCCATAGCCGTCCATGTCGACCACGCAGGCACCGACGAGGACATCTGCCGGGTCCTCGACTTTGCTGACCAGGGTGCGGCCGTCGACTCCATCATGATCGACTGCTCGCACCACGACACCGACGAGGACAACATTGCAATGGCCAAGCCGTACTGCGAGAGAGCCGCTAAGCTCGGTATGGTCGTTGAAGTGGAGCTTGGCAGATTGGCGGGCGGCGAGGAAGGGGTTCGTATGATTGATGAGGGTGCACTGACAAAGCCGACAAAAGGTGCGTGATGAGCGTAAAGGCAAGAAGGGTAGTGTGGCTGATATCCTCTCCTGCAGCAAAGCACTTTTTGACGGAACTAAAGGTCGATGTGAGTGCATTAGCGTGCGGTGCACCGGCGTCAGCTTACCTCGTTCTGTCAGCTCCTCGCGCCTAGTATTGGCAACATCCATGGACGATACATCAACCCGCCCAACTTCAAATTGGAGCTACTCGATGAGCTGCAAAAGGAGGTAGGCCCAGGTACCGCGTCGAATGCCATTCTGGTGCTGCACGGCACCGACGATCTGCCCGACGACCTGTTCAAGGACTGCGTGCGCGGGGGGCCATCAAGATCAATGTCAACAGCTGGGCTCGCGATCCGCAAGTCAAGTACTGGTGAGCATTGGCCGCACGACGGGATAGTAGGCGACACTGACGCTTGCCCGCTCAATCCAGGGCCACGCATCTGCAGAAGCAAGGCCTGCCCGAGGTGTACAACGACGGCATGACCGAGTTTGCCAGAGCGTGCACGCGCTTCTACACCCTCTTTGACAGTGCTGGCAAGGCCGGTTCGGTTCCGGAGAGTGTATAAGAGACGGCCCAATGAGCATCATTTCCTCTTCCTTCCGTAAAGATCGTGTTCAAGAAGATCGTGTTCAAGTTTCGTTAGATTTCAGAATACAGAGAGAGAGCATCACTATCGACG
>CAWLAL010000255.1:0-36442 GCA_963854785.1 Vaccinium vitis-idaea | reverse complement strand
CAAATGGACAAAGCCAATAACTATTACCAGTGGTGGGAAAGGCAAGATGGCACAAATTTCAATTAAATTATCAGCACTGCAATATCATGTGGAATCCAATGAGTTTACATAGACATAGTAAATCAGAGAGAAGGATGAAACAAATTTGAAACCAGTGACAAATTTTGTTTTTATTGGTTAATGCAATCATTAAAGAGTACATAGCATGAATACTTCTCTAGAGTCCCCGTGCCAGTGTCAGACACCGGCACTCTCCGGACATGTGTTTCACACTCAAATCCAAAGTGCCCTATTTTTTCTCAAGGTTTTTTGGTTTGGACACTCCAGAGACACTATACAAAATGCTCCGGACACCATTAGGCCACCCGCAAGACAAGTCGGGGGTGTTAACAAAATAGCTAAAGACTCTCGTTAAAGCTTGGAAAAGGCCCTCATATTTTTGTGACATATGATAGTTTATTGATTATATAGACACACATAGATGATGAAATCCTTTTCGTTGGAATACATTTGTGAATGACGTGATGATAAATACGATTTTAAGGTATATATATGGTTTTACTTATTGTGAACTTGAGCCTTTTTTTGTTGATATAATTTAATACATAACATATCGTGTCCTCCAAATTTTTTAAAAAAAAGTTAAGTGATCGCAGTGTCATGTTCCTTGTTGGGGCTACTTAAATTAAAAGATCAAGCTAATATGCATGGAATTGTGGGTTGAATAATAATAGTAAGGACAGCCACTTTGGTCAAAAGCCAGAGCTTAGGTCTATCCAACTCAACCAAGGTTCTAAAACTCGCTAGGCGCTCCTAGGGCGGCCGGAGACCTTCTAGCTTCCAGGGCGAGTACTCGGCGCCTAATCAGGCTAGTCGGGTTAGTCTAATACATAACATATCGTGTCCTCCAAATTTTTTTTAAAAAAGTTAAGTGATCGCAGTGTCATGTTCCTTGTCAGGGCTACTTAGATTAAAAGATCAAGCTAACATGCATGGAATTGTGGGTTGAATAATAATAGCAAGGACAGCGGACAGTCACTTTGGGCAAGTGAAATTAAAAGCCAGAGCTTAGGTCTATCCAACTCAACCAAGATTCTAAAACTCACTAGGCGCTCCCAGGGCGGCCGGGGACCTTATAGCTTCCAGGGCGAGTACTCGGCGCCTAATCGGGCAACTAGTCGGGTTAGTCGGGCGGGCGACTCGGGCTAATCGGCAAGAGGCCTTCAAGTGCCTAGGTGGCTAGTACACTGAACTTAACTGAAATGAGACTTTAGGTTGTAATATCACTGTCACTGAGGTTACGCTATTTCTTTTCAACCTATAAGTTTCATGAACATATTGAGTGTTCACATTCATAGTTTATCATTCACCTGACCTGCACATCAATGTACTTGAATGCGGTTGATCGAACTTAAGAATTTTTTGGTGGAATCATAATGTCTCGCCTATGTTATTCCTTTTTGGGTCTCTAATCACTTCTCATCCAAAAGTCTAACGACCACCAATTGTTCCATTCACAAGTGCCTTCCCTGAGGCCATTTCAAATTAATTGAGTACTTTTCTGAATCGTATGTGTATGTACGAATGAAGAAGTGCACACATCGAAAAGACGCGAGTCAGATAATCAGGCGTTCATCAAACGAATGAATAATTAATCAGGGGTTTATTAGGGTTTACCTGGTGCAATGGGTATCTGGGGTGGGGATATGGGTGAGATCCGAAGACAAAGCGGTGGCCAGGTGATCGCAGTTGGTGCGCGCTTCGACCCAGCCCGACTCCGACCCGTATACCAACTCCTCTTCATCGTCCTCTACCAGAGGGACAGACGACGAAGACGTAGCTTTGTTCGCCATTGACGGACCTTTGGTTACTCCTCTCCGACGGTTCCGATTTTCACTTGCAGCGGTATTGGAGTATTTATAAAGTGGAATGGTATGGTCAATCTCCCGTATCGTTTTTTCTTCAACAGAGACAATCTCCTCTTTGCAGGGTTAACTTTTAATTTTAATTTGTTTTTTAACTTTTAATTTTAATTTGTTTTTTAACTTTTAATTTTACGTAAAATTTTTTTTAAAATTTATTTTATTTTTATTTTTTGGAATGGTTTAGAAGCCGGCCCCGTAAAAGAGGTTCATTCATAAATTAAGTCTCTCCACATTTATTTGCGTGTCCCATGTCTTTTTTCATGTGCATCTAAACATTAGAAAGAGTTATTCAATGGGGGCTGTTAGGCGCCCCGCCTCACACAAAACCCCTTCCCACCGGGCCCACCCCCATTCCCCCATTCCCCTAATACCCTTACCTTCCAATTAGCTTTCGGCCAAACTTTCCTTTATATTTTTTGTTTTTTTTCTCTCTCTCTCTCTCTTTTTTTTTTTTTTTAAACTTGATTTATTTAATTACTTATTTAATTTAGTTTATTCAAATTACATTTGCAAGTAGATTATTTTTTGACATTGACATTTAAACTTGACTTTATATTTTAATTAGTTAATTAATTTGTCTTAACAATGAATAATAATAATAAAAACTTCTAAAAGTGAATAATATTACAATCACATTTAAAAAGTAAATAAATATTACAATCATGTTTAAAAGTGAATAAATATTACAATTGACAATGTTCAGCCCTAATCAATATTGCCACCAAATTGTGGTCCCGGCACGATGCCCAGTATGTCGTTCCACAATTGAACGCGTACGTTATAAGTAACAGCCCATCCTGCAGCTTCATCCGATGCATTCCGCCACCACCATATTGGGATGGATGGTACAGGGTGATGAGGGCGCAAAAAAAGTTGCAAGAAGTGATTGTTAATACGGGCAATAGCTATTTCTTGGCGTTGTTGGACTGAAACTGGATGGGATCCCAAGGGCAAGTGAGTAAAACAACTTCCAGCATTCGCGTTAAATGTATATAGTACAATGTTGTACCGTGATGCGATGACTACCCTCAAACTCATACAGTCCATCCAATTTGGCCATGGAGCCGTAGGCATCCAATAGCTCAGTGACCGTAGTACATCATCTGCCATATTTTCCATCAGATAAACCGCATTGTAGAGATATCTATTTTGATTAATTTCTTGGATAAGATCATGTCGTACTTGAACCCAGCACTCCTCAGTGTCATAGATATGCGCGGCTATCGCCCTGAATCCACAATGACCATCACCTTTGACGTCTTTGGTGTGGGACATATACTGCTGGAATTGCCAAGGTAAATACTGGATGAACACGCCCTGTGTGATCGAGAAAGGAATGGTGCAGTAACAGGGCTACGCCCAACCAATCCGGACTGGAGCTTTCGCGGTTGTTTGCTTGAGTAAAATTTCAAAATAAAAATTAATTTATAGGTGAGCCAAATTTGAAAAATATTTGTGGGATTTTGAAAACAGTTTTATTGTTAAACTTTTGCATTGCACGTGCATCGATGTTGGATAAGTCTCGTCGTTGCGTCTTGGTTACCCTACCCGGCTTGCCTGTGTTAGGACATTCCAAGATTCTCGGCAAACCTTGGACGATGATGAGTCAGCCTGCCGCTTGACCTTTGCCATGCAGTACACTTGGCACTAGGAGGCAAATATTGGCTCTAGTCTGGGGAACCCCCTTTAACCAAAACCAAGCCTTTGCATATAGTAAACCGTAGTACCTTCCAACCTACGGCAGGGCCCACAGGGTAGGACTATCTGTTATATCCTGTTTACCTGTTATTTGTTATCTGTTAATTGTTCTATGTACATCTTGTTTATCTGTTAACTGTTCACCCATCCTTGTATATATTACTCCATGTGCATACTGTCTCCATTTTGCATGCATACGCAGGGTAGCTTGGCCTTAGGTCATTACATCATGTTCACATTCATAGGGATTGCCCTGACAATCATGCATTGTGTTGGATATGCGAGAATTCCTCTTTTCAATTTCAAAAAAAAAAAACTTCATTGCTACAATTGGCTCCCTTTCCCAAAATAAAGTACGCATTTCCTTTATGGTAGAGTCATCATGTCTGGAGGACTATACAAACGCTTCAAGTCTACACTCACCACCCACTAAGGGACACCCGTATGGGTAATCGAGAAGGTTCAGCCTGAGCAGCCTCCATGCAAGCCTGAGAAGCCTCAGCCAGGAAAGCTCAACATAGAAGATCATATGGGGGAAGAGCTGGATCAAAAACTTGGTTTATTGGCTGGAGAGAATTTGCCAGGTGTGTCCCTCCAGTGGGACGACAGTGAAGGATGGAAGTTCTGTTTCCCAAAAGACCCGGAGCCAGCCCCCGAGAAAATCACCCTGATGGTGGAGCAAGACGATGGTGAACTCGCGGTCATGCCGCCCGTAAAATACTTCGATGCCAATAGCCAGCCCGTCTATTACTTCGAAGATCCAGTCACGGGCCACAAGTACTGGGACGAATGCGAATGTGATGTGTGCTTTGCAGATTGCCTTCTCCATAATGATGGCATGACCCCGCAGCAGCTTGAGAATCAGTGTGAGTGGGAGAAGAAAGAAGACCCTAAGGAGAAAGGGAAAGCTGATGAGGTTGGATCCTCCACAGGGTCAACATCTCCAAATTGGCCCTCCTCTTAAGAACAACTTTCAAAGCCAGAAGTGACCATGCAATGACCAAATCAAGCCAACGAGGGTTTCTTTTAAAGAATCAAGCCATCATGTCATTCTTGTCTGTCGTTATCGAGTTTATCGAATCTGTTATTGTTTAATTATCGAGTCTGTTGTCTGTGATTATGGAGTCTGTTGCTGTCAAGACTGTCGTCATCTGTTATCAAGTCTGTTGCTATCAGTTCTGTTGTCTGTAATGTCAGTTTGTAAAAATTCCATGCTTTTAATGAAAAGACCTTTTGAGAAAAAGAGCCAAATTTGTAGTCCCGAACTACGTCTTAGCCTGATTCCTCTCTATGGGGATACGTAGGCAACCTCCGGTCCGGCCGTTGTTTTCATAAATCATGGGAATTTGAATATATCCAACAAAATAAGAGGGAAATTGGGGCAATCTTTTCATGCATCATTTTCTTGTACATCGATTCTTTTCCATTTTGCACATACACTACACACTGCACCCCTAAGTTTTGTTTGTGCATATCATCAGTACTAACCATTGGCAAAAAGAAGAAAAACCTCATACCTGGTTGGACTCTAATCCCCGAACAGCGATTAGTTCGAACTGAGTCAGGAACAGGATAGTCAACTGGAAGCTCAGCTATGTCAGCAGAAACAGGTGAAATCCTGCTTAGCAAAAAAAAAAAAAAAAACAGGTGAAATCCAACTTCTTAAGGATGCTTTAGAGGAGCAGAAAACCAACAGCGCCAAGCAGATGGCCCAGATGATGCTTATGATTCAGAAATTGACTCCTCAACTCCCGCTGCCGATAGGGGAATCAAACAATCAGAACATGGATGCAGTGTTGGCTAAGCTAGCCAAACTTGAGGAGTTTGTTCAGAAACAAGAGAAAATAGCAGCCACAGGTATTGATATGGAGAAGCTATGCCTCTTCCCAAATGCAAAACTCCCCGACAAGTTCAAACCAATAGATTGGGACAAGTTTGACGGCAGTGGTGACTCGAAAGCTCATCTGCAAACATATGTGGGAACCCTATCCATGTATGACGTTGGAAAGATGCAATGGGCCAGATGTTTTAGCAAACTCTAACCAGGCCTGCACTTCGCTGGTTTCTAAATTTGGACATTTCCAAGAAGAGGACATGGGAGGATATTGAGGCAACCTTTGTCGCCCAATACAACTACAACATTCAACTTGAGATGACTATCCGAGAACTAGGGATGGCAATTTCACCCAAAACCAATGGATACCCGAACCAAACCAACCCTATCGGGGCAGTTTTTTATATTTTTTCCTACCCATGGGGCGATTTTGGTTTTCAAAACACGATACCCATCGGGTTTGGATTTGGGTTTGGTCTTAGCAAGTATTCGGCCAAACCCAAACCCAAACCGATCCATATAATATTACTTATAGGATATATAATACATATTAGTATATTTTTATATACATGTAATTTTTATTTTTCAATTCATAACTTTTAGTAACTATTCATTTCATCTCCCTCCTTATTCCTCTCAAATCCCTTAAAAATCTCAAGAGTCTCTTTAGGAACCTCTTAAGAAAAGCATGTTGGAATTTAGATGTTTAATGGTAAAATCATATGGTATGTTACTTTTTTATTTTAATATATAGTAATTTTTTTCCTTCATATGGTCATTAATGGAATGAATATTAATGTGGGTTTAGTGTGGTTTGGATAAAATCCAAATCCATATGGTTTGGTTATGGTGCACTAAAATTCATACCCGTCGGATATCGGTTTGGATTTGGGTATAAATAAATACTTTGGGTTTGGATATGGTAATCACAAAACCCGGACCAAACCGATCCATTGCCATCCCTACCGAGAACTGGAATCAACCAAGATAGGTAAGAATGAGTCTTTTGCCGACTTTGTCAAAAGGTGGAGAGGGAAAGCTTCTCAGATGATGGAACGACCGTCAGAAAAGGAACAGATGAGGATCATCACAAGGAATCTAGAACCAGACTTTGCCAAGCACCTGGTAGTTTTTCAGACTACCGCTGACTTCAAGACTTTCTATGAAGCCGGCTTGGCAGTTGAAGATGCTCTCTGAAGCGGCATATTTGAGAAAGGAGAACCTACCCCTAAACCAAGATGAATTTACTCGGGCAACTGCAACACTCTGTTTGGACCCAACAACTACAACCAAAACCAAGCCAGCTCTTCCAATCCCAAACCAGCCAAAGCCGAACCTGTTAACTAGATTGTAACCCAGTCACAATTCCAGCAAACAGCTCCCCGACTGAGAAGAGAATTTCACCCACTCCCCTTTCCCTTTGTCACTGTGTACAAAAAGCTCCTCGACAAAAACCTCATCCAGCCACTCGAACCTCGAGAGCTACCCAAAGAACTTCCTTCTAACCATAATCCAAATACCTATTGTGCCTACCACCAGATGCCCGACCATCATACCAATAACTGCATTCGTCTTAAGCATAAGGTCCAAGATCTTGTGGACGACGGAACCCTTCCACTTCCTAACCAAAAGCCCAACACCATTTACAATCCTTTACTTAATCACAAGCAAAACGCCCAAGTTGGCCAAATATCCTTCACCTCCATTACAAAAGACCTTACCTCCACTAAATTTGACCCTAGCCCATATATCATCACAGCTACCGAGCTTAAACCCATTGTCTCCCTGCCAGAAGATCTTGGGGTCCATTTCCTTTCATATGCCAGTACGATGCAAAAGTCAAGATGGAGTGACATTGTGGAGGAAGAAGAATGGTCCATGAGTGATCAGGATTGGGAGGGTTCCCGACAAGCATTGTTCGGTTCTTTGCTAATCTCTTGGGATCCGAGCCAGTTCATCGTCTCCGAGTTCCTTGATAAGCCCGTTGTTCATGTGCTGAAAAATCCCCACATCTATCAGGTTGATATGACAAAAAGCTGAACAGGACAAAGAGAAAGGGTACGCACGTCCCTTAGGAGAAGTGTTGACTCCAGACAGACATCCAGCATATGGTGTTTCACCACTCGCACGTTTTCAAGGAGAAAGCCGTTCTGTCATAGAAACCGCATTCGGAAATCAAGATTGGTTCCCACAGGCATACATCAGTGACAGATCTTCACCACGGCCGTAGTGCCATTCCCACCATCATCAGACATATCAGTCCTGATCACTGACCCTATGGCTACCATTTGGGATGAAGAAGCAGTAGTCGATGTCCGAGTGAGCAATGACGAGGTGTGGACCATCAACAAGGCCATGCTAGATCCGTCCTTTTGGAAAGACTCAGAAATAAACAACCTCAAGACAAAGATGGAAGCAGTGAAAATCGGGGAGCAAAAGGTCAGACGTGATCTGACGAATTTCTGGACCGAGGATCAAGAAACAATGCAGAAGAGGGAAACCATTAGGGCTGGCAAACGGAAGGTCAATGAAGAATACACAGATTTCTGGGATGAAAATCAGCAGTTGTGGGAAAAGACGGTCAACAGAATAACCAGAAGTGGTCGAGTTTACCAGCCAGCCCATCTCCAAGGAGGGAATACCTCTAACCATGCCACAACAAGAGATTTCACCTGGGATGATCCCATTCTGGAAAATATGACTCATGACCATCCAGAAGATATCATTCAGCAGAACTCAGCTTCCAACCACCCAGGAGCCCCTCCAAGGAATTCCCTGGCAACAGATGATTCGATTTGGAAACAGCTCGAGCGAACCCCAGCTTCAGTATCCATTTGGGGGTTACTCTCTTCATCTCAAGAGCATCGTCAGAAACTGATTAAAGCCTTCTTAAACATGGAGGTGCCATTAGACACTCCTCCAGAAACGATGATAGCTCTGCTTACGCCAAGTCGTGCAAAGCATGTTGTAACTTTCACTGAGAAAGATCTACCGCCGGAAGGAACTGGCCACAACAAGCCATTGCACATTACTCTGAAATGCATGGGAACGTGGGTCCCAGTTGTGTTATTGGATAACGGATCAGCTCTGAATGTTTGTCCCCTGCGTACAACTTACTGTTTGGGTTTCAAGAACAAGGATTTCCAGCCGTCGAATCTTGGAGTGCGTGCCTACGACAATACTCGACGAGATGTGGTTGGGACAATTCAGATGGAAATAATGGTCGAAGATTTCAAGACTAGTGTCAAGTTTAATGTGCTCGACATTTCCTCATCATTCAACCTGTTGTTGGGCAGGCCATGGCTCCACCGATCAGACATCATGGTTGTACCTTCCTCTCTACATCAGAAAGTTTAGCTTGGGCTGGCTACAGGGACTGTAACCATCCACGGGGATTCTGGAATTCGACCGCATATCCCTGACAATGCCCCCCTACTCGAGATCACTCACGGGGAAGAAGATATCACCCTTGGAGGGTTTTCTTTTGACACTTCCGGCGGTGTACTTACTATCAAGATGGACGAGGATTTCTCGATAAGATCAACGACCCTGGACATGATGCTAAAAATGGAGTATTTGCCCGGCCTAGGGCTTGGTCGCAACAATCAAGGAATAGCGGAGTTCCCTAAATTTCTGACAAATAATCACCGCTTCGGTCTTGGTTATGAATCAACAAACAATAAATCTTGTCACAGATGGAAGGAACTAGCCCGTGCCAATAAAAGGGCCTATCCATTTCTCAAAAGCTCCAGAGGCTGTTTACCAGGGGGAGCCAGAGCCATTCTGGGACATGGAGACGAAAACCAGGTTGCCAGGATTTGAGATCTTTGCTGACAACACCTGGGCTAGTGAAGATGAAGCAAAGAAATGGGAAGAGCCAGTCAAGACGCTCCGTGTTGACTGGATTGAGGTTCTTGACTCAAAGAATATTTTATCGTTGTTTGGGGAAGAAAGTCCACTAGGTATGGGAGGAGGCGAGCCTGCTGCGGTGTTTGTTGATTTAAATCCTACTGAGGATATGGAGCTGATGATGCTAGGTCAGGAAGCTCTAGAGGATGTTACCACACTCATTATGGATGCCGATGGAACTTATAAAAATTACACTTTTGTACCTAGAATCATTTACATTGGCACTGAATTTGAATCTGAGTCTAAGTCTAGCACTGATTCTGAATTTGAGTCGGAGCATGAGTCTGTTATCACTCCGCATCACTACTTTTCTTTTGAGTTTGAGTCCACTCTCATGTATCATGCCCCTCGGACCTCCTCCTTTTGAAATGAATGAAATCGACTTTGTTTGTCTTGCTGTGTCCGAAATAAATTGTGTCGACCCTGACGATGAGGGGATCGAGTTTGAGGAAAAAATTCCAAAGGAACTTCGATCTCTAATCAAAAGGGAAGATGAAAGGCATGCTCAGCCTATAAAAAAAAGAAGTTATTTCTATAAATTTGAATGATAAAATTAATCCGCACATGGTTCAAATCGGTTCTGGACTGTCTCCAAAAGAATTCACAGCCCAGTCGGATCTCCTGAAAGAATTCAAGGATGTTTTTACATGGTCACACGCAGATATGCCCGACATCGATCCTGAGATAGTGGAGCATCGAATCTCATTGTACCCTGACGCAAAGCCTGTCAAGCAGAAATGAGGAAGATGAGGCCAGATTGGGTGTTGGAAATCAAGAGGGAAGTTCAGAGGCAGATAGACACAGGGTTTCTGATAGTCACTGAATACCCTCAATGGGTCGCAAATATTGTGTTTGTTCCTAAAAAGAATGGGAAGATTAGAATTTGTGTAGACTTCAGCAATTTGAACAAAGCAAGCCTGAAAAAAAAAATTCCTCTGCCACCCATAGATGTCTTGGTAGACAACACCGCAGGGCATGCGCTGTTGTCATTCATGGATGGGTTTTCAGGGTATAATCAAATTCTCATGGCTCCCGAAAATCGTGAAAAGACTACTTTCACCACGGAATGGGGCACCTACTGTTACAGGGTTATGCCGTTTGGGTTAAAGAATGCAGGATCTACTTACCAGAGAGTGGCCACAACATTGTTGCATGACATGATCCACAAGGAGGTAGAAGTTTATGTAGACGACATGATTGTCAAAGCTAGAAAAAGGGAAGGGCACTTGCCCGCGCTTAGGAAGTTCTTCGAGCGAATCCGCAAATACAGGTTGCCCCTCAATCCCGAGAAGTGCACATTTGGAGTCACGGCTGGAAAGATGCTCAGGTTCATGATCACCACACGAGGAATCGAGGTGGATCCATCAAAAATCAAAGCCATCCGGAAATGGAGCTGCCTCGAATGGAGAAGGAAATACGGGGTTTCCTCGAAAAGATCCAGTTTATCAGCCGATTCATCATCAGGTTAACCTCAACTTGCAAGCCAATGTTTCATTTACTCAAGAAAGGTGTGCCATTCAAGTGGGACGATAAGTGTCAGCAAGTTTTCGAGACCATCGAGAGGTATCTTCAGAACCCTCCGGTATTGATGCCACCCATACCGGGGCAACCTTTCATTTTATTCCTGTCTGTCACTTCATCATCCATGGGATGTATGCTGGCACAAGAAGGAGAAGGAGGGAGCGAAAAAGCTATTTACTACATCAGCAATAAAATGATGGGGTGCGAAGAGTGATATACGTCATTGGAAAAAGATTTTTGGGCATTAGTCTGGGCTTCCAAGAAATTGAGGCACTACATGTTAGCTTATTCCATGAAGCTGATCTCTCGGATGGATCCACTCAAATATCTGTTCGAAAAGCCAGCACTAATAGGCAAACTGGCACGATGGTTGCTTATGCTGGCAGAATTCGACATCAAGTACGTCACTCGAAAGTCAGTGAAGGGGAAAGCAGTTGCAGAGTTCCTAGCGGATCGTCTTGTGGAAGGGCCAAAGGATGTAGAGTTTGAATTCCCTGACGAGAATGTAATGACGACAACCAACGACGTCTGGATGTTGTATTTTGATGGAGTCGCCAATCAGAAAGGATTTGAAATCGGAGTGTTGTTGATCTCGCCAGAAGGATCACATATCCCTCTCGCTTTCAAGCTGAATTTCGAAGTCACCAACAACCAATCAGAATATGAAACATGCATAGCAGGGATGGAAGTTGCCTTGAAAATTAGAGTTAAGAGACTAGAAGTAGTCGGAGACTCCAACTTGGTGGTGTCGCAAGCTAACAGAGATTGGAAGGTGAAAGAAGACAAGCTTAAGCCTTACCACCAAGATCTCGAAGATCTAATTCCACGATTCCAAATGGTCACGTTCACTCATGTTCCGAGGTTTAAAAACCGATTTGCTGACGCTTTAGCAACTTTGGCCTCGATGGTAGAGATACCAAATGGAGTTAAACTCAAGCCAATCACAATTGAACAGAGGGATAAGCCTGTTTTTGAATATGTCATGACTATCGATGAGCCGGACGATCGTCTGCCATGGTATCATGATATTTGGAACTTTATCGAGAAAAGGGAATATCCGGCAGGGACTGAAAAGAAAGATCAGATTGCTCTTCAGAGATTGGCCTCTCAGCACATCATTTGCGGAGGAAAGTTATACCGGCGGTCGCATTACGGAATGCATAAGTTGTGTGTGCACAGTGGGGAAGCCACCATGATCATGGAAGAAATTCACGAAGGAGTCTGCGGTCCTCACATGAACGGGATAATGTTCGCAAAGAAGATTCTCCGTCAGGGATATTACTGGTCAACCATGGAAACTGAATGCGTCCAGTACATGAGACGGTGTCACAAGTGCCAGATTCACGCCAATCTCATGCATGTACCACCGTCAGAATTACAACCCATGACTTCACCCTGGCCTTTCTCTACCTGGGGCATCGATGTCATTGGCAGGATTACGCCAACCACGTCTGACGAGCACAAATTCATCTTGGTGGCAATCGATTATTTTACCAAATGTGTCGAAGCTGCTTCATATGCAACTTTGACAGCAGTTCAAGTCTCCCACTTTATCAAGCAAAAATCATCTATCGATATGGTGTCCCTCAGGCTTTTGTGTCAGACAATGGGGTTCATTTCAAGGGTAGAGCCACAAAAACTCTCGAAGAGTTCAGGATTCAGATTCATAAATCAACTGTTTATCGGCCACAGACCAATGGAGCCGTGGAAGCAGCAAACAAAACCCTCAAGACGATACTAGAAAAGACTACTCAGTCCTCGAGGAATTGGCACGAACAACTGTCATTAGCATTATGGGGATACCGCACATCCATTCGTACTCCGACAGGGGCAACACCCTATTCTTTGGTATATGGCATGGAGGCCGTCCTCCCTATTGAGCTTGAAGTACCATCTCTAAGGGTCATGGTCGAATCGGAGATCAGCGAAGCTGAATGGCAAAGCTCGAGATTCGGGGAACTTATGTTGTTTGACGAAAGGCGGCTCAGAGCCTTGTATCATGTTCAGGGTTATCAGCGCAGGATCGCACAGGCATTTAACAAAAAAAAAAAAAGTGAAATCCAAGAACTTGCGAGAAGAAGACATGGTTTTGAAGGATTCGAGCCCCAGTTTTTGATCCTCGCAGGAAGTTTCGACCAAAATGGGCAGGTCCGTACATCATCAAGAAAATCTTGTCCGGAGACGCAGCACAACTCATTGATCTCGACGGCAACGAATTCTCTACTTTGGTTAACATGGATCAACTCAAGAGATATTACCCTTGAGAGAAGCTCGCTGGATTGAAAACCGCAAGGGCGGATAGTGTCAAGCAAAATTTAGAGCAAGCCTGCTTACTCGAAAACCCACATCGGGCGATTTAGGCAAAAGTTTAGGCAAATTGATTGAATGAGCTCGCTAGACCGAAAACCCAAAAGGGCGGTACTAGGCAAAACTTAGAGCGCAAAAGGAGAGTGTCAATACTTGAGTGAACCCTAGCCAAATTTGTACTTTCAAACTACGTCATCACCTGATTCCTGTAAAAGGGATACGTAGGCATCCTCGCCTTGAGGACTGGTCGCCATCTTTCAAAATGTCTCTTTGAGTTGATTTTTAGCCATCACACGCGAATCAAAATGCAACTCTCATAATTCATCTTTATTCAAATAAACTTCTTGGATTACATGGCTGAGCATGAAACTTTCAAAACACAAAGCAAACAACAAAGCATGACCTCACACGAAGCATCTCGTGGGTCTAAGCAATTTATATCAGGCGCATTAAGATCGAGTTCAAAAGTCAACTTTGACTTCCATGTTCTCTTGTTTCCATGTCTCTTATCAACCATCTCACTTAACGCTTTGAAAGATTGACACTCGGGTACTGCTCTCTTGGAATGGTCGCACGCACCCTCCAAGTGTTTTGATAAGCTCTGAATGTAGCAAAATTGTGGTTCGGCATGACAAAGTTCTCTGGCGGCGGTATTGTTTGATGAACGCCAAGCTGACGGAGAATGCGGTTCGGAATGTAGAAAGTCTAGCAAGATAGACCAGCAAAAATCACCCGCTGACGCCCCATGTTGCTCACAACCATAGCAGGATCGTCAAGCCAAGCCAAACGCCAAGCAATTACCTCTTCTGTAAGCATGGAAAGTACTCTGAACCAGCCATGCACATCATAAAAGACTTCCAGAAAGTCCCTTTGAATGAATCCCTGTGTTTCATGAATCCGCCTCCGTGGCACGAGTTCCAGCAAAATTGGCCTTGCACATAGCCATGTCTGTATTAGAGAGAAAACAAGAAAAAAGCCGTAGACAACCTAAACCCGAGCGTTAAGGTAAAACGAGAACGTGGGAAAAGCCAAAAAAAAGGAGAGTTGAGTGAGAAACCTACCTATAGGAGCAAAGTACTGCCTTCGAAGACATTGCTATCCCCGGCATGAATTCTGTCCAATTCCATCAAAGTTTCCGCCAAAACCATCGGAGCCACGTCTTTGCGTTCTTCAATTTGCATGGCAACACCGACCAGTGATGAACTCGCCTGCCCGTTAGACCAGACAAACAAGAAAGCAGCAAGCAAACAAAGACACTGGGCAAAACCTTCTGGGCGAAATTGTGCTATAATGTGCGGAATGTTGATAGTGCCTCCTTGGAGCATAGATTTCACTGCTTTATTATTTATACCAAGCTTGGCGGATAGCACATCGTCAAAGTTAACTCCATGCAGAGGTATGATCGGCGTCTCCAGGTTAAACCTGCCTAGGTATGCATGAAATTCCTCCACACTGGGGCATAACTCGTGAAAGCCGAAACGGAACACGTGTACCTTCGGGTCCCAGAATTGAACCGCAGCATGCAAAAGCTTAGGACGGATTGTTACGTCACAGATACGGCGCAGCGAAGTCATCCGGTGACCCTGAAAGTTGAGCCACCCAATACCGTCAAGTTCATCGAGCCAAGGCCGAACCAAAGCCGGGAAACTCATGGTTGAGTGAGGGATGTAAAGAGAATAAGAGACTTTTGATTTTTTTTAGAACACGAAGGGGCTGTGAAGGAGGCCATTTATGGTGTACGTAGAAAGAAGGGTTTTGGGATTGGTCACCTCGAAAAATGTGCCAAACATTGAAGAGCGTATAAATCATCTCAAAAGTTTGAAAGGGACTTCGGAAGGATCAAGGCTGGATGATTTTGAGACCACAGAACACTCAGACGGCAACAGGAAAATAAGCAAAAGTCCAGAGGTCTGCAACAAAACTCAAATTTTTGGCATTTTCAGAAGTGAGCCGTACGGCTCACTTAGTTTAGCCGTACGGCCTATCTCGGTTAGCTGTGCGGCTAACTTTGTGGTTTTCATGAACAAATTTTGGTTCAAGCCTCTAGAAGTTGTTTCTGGTATATTTTTTGCACTTTTCCTATTCATACAAGTTGTAATGGGTATTTTAAAACTGTGGGAAAAATCGGTTCGTATTTTGGACCACGTTTGCATAGGCGGATACTCCAAAAGCTCAGATACGCTGAAATCGACAGGCTGAAATGTGTCGCATCGCTTTTCTGGCATCAACGGCTCCAACAAGCCATGCCAAACATTCACAAGGATATTATGGAGTTATTTGGTGGATTTTAGGAAAAAATTTGAGGTCCCGGGATACCCAAGCCCGAAATCGCCCGATATCGACCGAACGAGGGGCATCGGTGGGTCGAAACGTGTTCAAGTGTCAATTTCTTTGTTCTATTCATTCAAGCAAGTCACGACACGCATTTGTGACTTGTTGGAAGTATCGTTTGGCAAGCATCATGTAAATTCGAAGTTCCGGGCGCAATGGGCCGCATTATGCCTACAATGCTCAAGTTTACTTGTAAAGTTTCAAGCTTGTAAAGTCAGTTTGTTTATGCACGTGTCATCCTTCCAATTTCAATCCGAAGTTGCATATTTTCGTTTCCCCCATGGGCATATATTGCATATTGTCAATATTCAGTCATTCACAAGGCAATCATGTGCAAAACTTGGATTTTCTTTCAAAATTCGCTAGTGTGAATCATTCAAAGCATAAACGAATACGTGCAATCTATATAAAAACTAAATGGCATCCATGTCATGAGTATAAACGTACATCTATCGAAGGGCAAACTAGCCTAACATCAAAAGCTACCACGGCTCACAGGCCGTATCCATGAAAAAAGAAAAATGGGGCAAACAGACGCCCAGGTCAAAACTAAACACGCAGGCTTGTCCTAAAAACCACTTCGTCGCCTCTTCGCACGCTGGCAACGGCCCAGTGTCAAAAGAGAATCCTCCTCGGGGGTGTCATCATTGCTGCTACCATCACCACTGCTACTCTCTGTATCTCCTTCCCGGGGTAGCCACTGCTGCCTAGGAGTTGAACTCCCAGGGACACCCACTCTCTCAACAGAAGAACGTAGCACTCTGTCAGATGCTGGAATCACCAGCGGGACTGTAGACGGACCTCCACCAACATTCTTCATCAAAGGCCTTCTGCGAGGCGGTGCGGAGGGAAGTATGTCCTGCACAGAGAAAGGAAAATCATTAATAGAACAGTCAAAGCATTCAATTTCAAGAGCAAAGTACGATGGATACCTGATCCATCTCATT
Source organism: Vaccinium vitis-idaea (assembly GCA_963854785.1). Classification (NCBI taxonomy): domain Eukaryota; kingdom Viridiplantae; phylum Streptophyta; class Magnoliopsida; order Ericales; family Ericaceae; genus Vaccinium; species Vaccinium vitis-idaea. Next base: position 19,970 of record CAWLAL010000255.1, on the reverse strand, counting down.
ATCGGGAGAACTCCACGGGTACGCCGGGACCTACGACGTCCACCTGACTCACTGACTCCAGTCCCGCGGTCATTGCCAGTATCGCGACCGCTACCAGCCCCACTGCTACCTCCAGCACTCCTGCCCCTGTGACCACCTCTAGTACCTCGGCCACCCCTCCAGCCAGCTCTACCACCACGTCTATCACCAGCTCCATCATCCCCGTCATCATCATCTCCACCAGCATGGGGCACAATGCCCGGCTCTACTCTAGGGTGCACCTCTAGAGTCCCGCCAATCGTAAGACTGCGAACCAAAGCCTCCAAGTCTCGCACCAGCTGAACAGCTGATGCAGCCCAGTTCATCGGGATCTGTGAACAGAAACAAAAGCATTAGCAGGTAACATGAATAAATGCTTGAATAAAACATGAAGTTTAATTATGTCTTGTTTTCAAATTTCAGGTTACCTCTATCGCTGTAAAAGTAACTGGTGGAGTAACCTTTGGAACCACCACGTACCCCATACTCCCATTCGATAGCATCACATCAATCTCTCTCCTTAGCTCAGGCAAAATTGGACCTTCCATAGGTGCAGGGGCAGCCAGACGGTTCTTCATATTCAGATTGTAAGCTAGATTGCCCACCACGAAATCGTCATAGTCCACAGAAGGGATGAAGACCAACTCTGTGTCCAGTACCGTGAACGCCTCCACCTCAGCCAAGGTATACTCCTGCGTCCTCTGAACAAGCGGCGACAGCGGACCCGACACTCTGAAATGGTCTATACCCATGGACTGGCATACCACCCTCTCACCCAAGTACCACTGCCAGCCATATGGAGACTCCAGCAGCATACGCCCTCGTGTCACCACCCTGCTCTGAGCCAAGTAGGGAGCATTCAGCCTGTCCCACACGTTCCAGTTCACCTGCAAGGAGTCACGGGTTACTTTCAAGAAATCAACATTGGAATTGAAAAGTCCGGAAGGAAACTCAGAAAGTTTGGTATCATACCGTCTCACCCCTGGACTGATCAAAGAAAATACGAAAGAACCTCAACTGCCCCTTTTTCCCACCTTTCCTAACATACTCCTTGGCCCATTTCATTGCCCGTGGAAGCAATCGTTTGTTCTCATGAAAGTTCTCTAGGGTCGGCAATCTGAACACTTCATAAGCCCATACCTGCATTTTTCAAGGGAATCCATCAGTAACAGGAATAAAAGCAATGATGCATGAAGTATCTAAAGCAAAAGAAATGTCGTGACATACCTCCAAGATCTTCCAGTAGCTTCTAAGAGTGGTCGCCACTCCGCGAACCACCGAGCCCAGAAAATAGTAAAGGGTGCCCAAAGCAACACCACCCCAGTTGAACCGGTCAGCAGTCCTCAAGTCTGCCAGGGCAGGTAGCCAACTCAGGTGCACCGAATTCTGCCTATTCGGAAATAACGCAGTGCTAAACAAGAACAACAAATAGGCTCTCGCCATCTGTGCAGCCTCAACTGGGGATCCCGGCTCATGATCCTATATCGCCGGCAAGTGATCACATCTCACCATCGCCTCATCTCCAACTTCTTTCCCCAGAAAGTGGCGCATCGCCGCCCGGGCCAAGTACAAACCAGAGTCGAAAGGTATCGGCTCACCTCCAACTCTCAAACCGGTAGTCGCTGCAAAGTCCAATGGGGTAATTGTCATCTCCCCGAACTGAAAATGAAAGCTATTGGTGGTGTCCCACCAACGCTCCACCAAAGCCCTCACCAGCTTCTGATCCATCCGAGTGGGCAACAAGGTTTTGATAAAGATGGTAAAGCCAGCTGCATCCACCAACCTCCTCACACTCGCCGGCAAGCCATGGTACTGCTCTAAGCAAACAGAAGCCCCGCCGTACCCAAGGATAGAACGATCCACCTGTTTCCAGAGCATTACAGAGGTTTATTCAGTAAAGCAATAAGGGAAATGCAATAAAGAAAGCAATTCAAGGGGAAAGTGTGAATAAAAGGTACGTACCAGAGGTCTGTTTGAAATACGCTGGGTAGGGGTGAGCATCTTACCCGGAACCCGATTACCCGACCAGACCCGACCCGACCGAAAGGGTATCGGGCGGTTTCGAAACTATATCGGTTCGGGTCACGGGTGAGTTTTTTTGGGAAATTCGGGTTTCGGGTCGGGTTTCGGGTTAATCCATATACCACTCGTCGAAACCGACCCGACCCGACCGTATTATATATGAATAAAAAAATGGAAAATATATATACTCCCACACAAACCCTATCTTATTCTCTTCTCTTTCTCACTTTCTCTAACACAGTCGCACCACCTCTCTCTCTCTCCTCTCGGTTCTCAATGAAGAAACTGCATCTCTCCCCCTCTCTCCCCGACGATGAGCTACCGGACGGCAAGTCTCCGACCACCGTAGTCCGTAGACACTGTATCTCTCACCCTCTCTCCCCTGTTTCTCTACCAGACGGTCCTGCATCTCTCACCCAGGTACTAGACAGTAGACGACACTGCATCTCCCACCCTCTCTCCCTGGTTTTGCATCCGATCTGCAGATTCTGCACTATTGATGTGTATTTATTGTTTTGTTTGTACAAAACTACAAATACTTTATATTTTTAAGATCTGTTAGACTATTATCTATATTTTTTAAAGTGAAATCATCAGAAATTCACAATCATTTTTTATCAGTACAGAAATTAGTTCATCCGGTCACTTTCTCATACAGAAATCAGTGTAAATCAGTGTTTTTTTTACAAGTTATTTATTTACAAATCAGTGTTCTAGGGTTTTTTTTTTGTTTCTTTTTGAAAGTGAAGTTACTGTTGTAGGTTTTTTTTTAATTTCAAATCCGTGCTTCAACAGTTCAACCAACACTCATGTTTGTTTGGTATTTCTTTTTTCACTTTGGATCAGGTTATGGAGTCCTCTAACGAAGTTGATGAAGTTGAAGCTGTTATCCATGGTGGTGAATCTCCTACTGTGCTGTAGACACCCCAAAATGAGTCTCTCGTACACATTTTTATCCCCGATGATGAAAAGAAATGCCCAGAAGAACTCTCGGATTGAAATTCTCCAAGTCAACTCAGTCAACAGTACCGCACAGTACTCATCTCTCACGCACGGCACAGCCAGAGTCACGTACGGCAGATTTTTGAATTTTGGCGGTCAGATGTGCCACACGACACAGAAAGTGTGCCGCACGGCACAGTTCATGTGCCGTACGGCACTGTCACTAATCACACAGCTTTTGCAGAGTTCCCAGCAGCTCAAATTGTTGACAATCGCGACCCTCTGCTCATGATGGTTTCGTACGGGCAGAAGAAGCTATGTAATAGCCATGATGGCATTTGAGTGAATGCCAAGTTTACGTGAAAGCCAAGTTCACCCATCCCCTATATAATCCGACCGGTTTCGGATGGAAAAAGATATTGGAAAATCAGACAAGTTTTGTAAGAGAAACCATGAAACCTCACTCTTGAACATCACCCCTACTGTCAATCATCCTCATCACAATCTCTAATCTCCAGGAACTCAACCGAATCTTCTCCAAAGCAAACCTCATTCAAAAACTCAATCCCCTGTTTTCGGTTCCAAAATCGTGAGGTATCCATTTCTAGATTGCCCAAATCAAAGCCCTCAATCCTCCTTGTCACTAGTCCACTGTGAAGTTGAAGTCCAAAGGAAGCTCAAACTATATTCAGAAGTTCAAGAGAGAAGCTCAATCCGAGAGTTTCAAAACCGAGGTATAAACCCGTTCCGCCAAATCTCTTGAGTTTGGTACCCTACCCTGAGGGGAGGGGTACCAAGTATGGAGTGATCTCCAATATCACTTCCATGCTTGGTATGCCCATGACACATTAAAACCAGTTTGATTTCACACCTCCCGGTCGCGCCGTACGGTGAAAACATCGCCTCGTACGGAGCGGCTTAACGAGGAGGAACACCCCTTATTCAAGCACACTGTTTTCTTCTTCAAAGTAGTTCATTTTTAATCTTATACCATGCCGTGTATGTGCTTATATTTGATCATGTCGAAAAACCAAAGTTTCAAACTATTGTGCGGCCAGTAGTGCCGCACGGTACTCTCACTGTGCCGCACGGTACATTTGGAGAACCGTACGGTGCTCTTTTGAAAATTTGACCGTTGACCGATGAACAGTGTCGCACGGCACACTTCCTGTACTGCGCGGTACACCCAGTGTGCCGCACGGCACACTTTTCTGGTAAAATCTGAAATTTTGAACAGTGCCTTGCATGAATAGTTTGAAGTTTGGATTTTCGCATGTTTACTGTAAATTACGTATTAGTTATTTGCTTTTTCATTATTATCGTCTGCTTTGTTTGATTTGAAATATTTATCTGTTAATGTTCAACAACAAAATTGTTTTCTAAAAAATCCCACAAATGTTTAGTAAAGACCGATTTTAATCGGGCGAGCGGGGTGCATTAAAACCCTTCCCCGTTCGTAACCTGGCTCCCGAATCCAAAACGAATCTCTGGTTTTCAAACTTATTTTCAACCGCGAGAGTTATACCATTTTTCAAATCATTTTCAAAACGGTTTCTCGGGTATTAAATCCATTTTCCAAATAAAAACCCGGGTGGCGACTCTATTTTCAAATCAAACCACCGGTGGAAATCGACCGTCCACATGTGCCCAGACGATCTTCAAAGAGAAAAGCTCCAGCTAAGACAAAGAAGGCCAGTAAGAAAAAGGCCGGCGGCGGTAGACAACCAGCTGAAGCATGGGATCACTTCCATAAAATTGAGGCAAAAGACACCTCCGATGGGATTCAGCGGGCTGTATGTAAGTATTGTGCTAAAAAATATAGGGCTGATCCTAAAATGCATGGGGTAAGTAATTTGACTAGTCATAGTGCAGTCTGCAAGAAATACCCTTATAGAGAACTTGATGGTCAGCAAAGTTTGAATTTTCGACCGAACAAAAATGGAAATGAGGGTTTCGATCTCGTTGCGACTACTTTTTCTGTTGATGCTGCTAGAAATTCTCTTGTTGAGATGATAATGATCGATGAACTGCCTTTTAGTTTCGTAGAGGGAATTGGTTTTAAAAAGTTTTGCAATGTCTTGCAACCTAAGTTTAGTCCTATTCCTTCTCGTTTTACCATTGCTAGAGATGTTGTTAAAGTCTATAATAGAGAGAGGGATGAGTTGATGAAAGTCCTTAAAAGTCGTAGGGTTTCTCTCACAACAGACACGTGGACGTCAATTCAAAATTTGAATTATATGTGTCTAACTGCTCACTTCATTGATGACAATTGGAAACTTCATAAGAGGATTGTGAACTTTTGTCTTGTCGAAGAGCATAAAGGAGATACTATTGGTAAAAAGGTTGAGACTTGCTTGCTTGAGTGGAACATTGGAGGTGTCTTTAGTTTAACGGTAGACAATGCTAGTTCAAATAGCACAGCTATCAAGTATTTGGTGAAGAAAACAAAGGATTGGGAGGAACCATCTTAGAGCATGAATTAGTACACATTCGTTGTTGTGCACATATTCTAAACCTTATTGTTAGTGATGGTTTGAAAGAGCTTGATTCATCTATTGCTTGCATACGTGAGGTTGTGAGGTTTGTAAGGGGTTCTCCTCAAAGGCTAGAGTCATTTAAAAATTGTGCCAAGAAAGAGAAAATTGATTCAAAAAAGTATTTGTGCCTTGACATTCAAACTAGGTGGAACTCCACTTATTTAATGCTTGACGCGGCTCAAAAATATGAGAAGGCTTTTAACCGATTACATGAAGAGGACTTAAATTTCAAGACACTTTTTAAGGATGAGGATGCTAGTGAGGGAGAAGAGGAAAACGAGAGTAATGGGGCAAGGGTGGCAAATAGAGGGAGTGGGCAAAAGAGGATGCCAAGTAAGAGGGATTGGGCTGATTGTAGAACCTTTGTTCACTTCTTAAGGCTTTTCTATGTGGCAACTAAGAGGTTTTCCGGTACCCTTTATGTCACCTCGAATGTTTTCTTTAGTGACATGTTTGTGATGCAATCCAAAATAGAGAAATTGATCCAAAAGGATGATCTACTTTTGTCTTCAATGGCAATAAGTATGAAAACAAAACTTGAGAAGTATTGGGGGAGAGGAGATAAAATCAACTTGTTATTGTATGTTGCCGTGGTGCTTGATCCTAGGAGGAAATTGGAATTTGTGAATTTTAGCTTCAATCAATTGTTTGGTAAAGTTGTGGGTGATGAAATGGAGGCGGCGGTGAAGACTTGTTTGACTCACTTGTATGATGACTATGCTAAACGTGATTCAAATAGTGTGGAAGTGCCTAGTGTGGTTGAGGGCCTTGATGCCTCGGCTATTTGTGTTGACGATGATTTTGAGGATCCCCTCCTATCCCTAACTAGTCGGTTTAGCTCTTACATGGAGGAGCGACATTCTGTTTCAAGGAAGACCGATTTGGATAAATACTTGGCTGATTGTTGTGAAGGAGAGAGTAAGGATCCTGCAGCGTTTGACATTCTTAAATGGTGGAAGGACAATTCGGGAAGGTATAGAGTTTTATAACAAGTGGCACAAGATGTGTTGGCGTTTCCCGTTTCTACAGTTGCATCAGAGTCGGCATTTAGCACGGGGGGACGAATACTTGACCCTTTTCGCAGCACTCTTTCACCCAAGATGGTAGAGATGCTCGTGTGCGGACAAAATTGGCTTCCAAACAATGCTCCCATATCTCTTCGCAAGTCAATGGATGCCGTTGAGGAATACGAATCATATGACATGGGTAATTTTAATATTTTTAGATTAACTGATTAAGTGCATGTTTCTTATTTAGTTTTTTCAATTATTTTGATAATTTGATTTGATTTTGTTGTTATCTTTACCAGGCGAATTTGAATCTCAAACTCCACCTCCGGTTCAAGTTGATTAGTTATTTATCATCATCAATGATTACGGTATTTTTAATATAAAGCTGCTAACTTCTTGTTTTTCATCTCCGTTAGTTCATTACATTATCTTACCTTTAATTTTTTACTCGAATTTCTTGTTTTTTTTTTTTGCAGGTCTCACAACAGTAGGCTATAATAGCCTAACAATCTCATTGTCTAGATGTTTTTTTGTGGATAGTTGACTGGCAGTATAGGGGAATTTTTTGTGGATAGTTGACGGGCGGTATAGGGGTTTTTTTGTCAATACTTGGACTGTTGGATGGTATAGTTTTGGAGGTCACCACCTGTTTTCTGAAGTGGGACCTGTGGGCTGTGGTATAAAGTATAGCAGTAACTTAACTGGTTTAGGGTCTAAGTAGCAAGTAGTTAAGTACTGTTTCTTTTTTAAATTTGATGAATTTGGATCAGGTTTATATGTATGATTTTGCATGATTCTAAGAATTAAGGAGGTTTAAGGAGGTTCTGAATTCTGAATTTCCAGAATGTATGCACAGCAACAGGTTACTTGTAATTGTATGCACTGCAACAGGTGCTTGTGTTGGTCACTTGAGTTGATCACTTGATCAGTTGTGCTTGTGTTGGACCTGTTGGTCACTTGTGTTGCTTGTCTAGGACCTCTTGGTTACTTGTAAATAATTGTATGCCCAGCAACGGTATAACATGGTTGTGGCTTGTTCTGAATTCTGACTTTTGAGTTGATCACTGGATCAGTTGATTATGTTTGAAACCTTGAAGTTGGAATGCGCAGGAATACAGGAATGTGGATTGAATTTTTTGGATGAAACTAAGTAACTTTTTTTGTGCAAATTTGCCTATTGGGCTTCAATTTTTAGTAGCTAATTTATTTGGGCTTGGTTGAAATATTTTTAGTGGAAGCCCAAAAAGTGATGGGCTTGGTTGAAATATTTTTAGTGGAAGCCCAAAAAGTGATGGGCTTGGTTGAAATATTTAATCTCACACATTAAAAATAAAACGTTGGCCCAAAATCAAATGGAAATTTGGAAAGCCCAATTAAAGAAAGCCCATTCCCCTAATAGTCCAACCCAACTGACCCGAACCGCCAACCCGAATAACCCGACCCGATCGGTCCCTGAGTTTATTCGGTTCGGTTTCGGGTGTAGCTATCTGTGACCCGATTGAAGTTAACCCGACCCGAACCCGACCAAAAACCGACCCGAACCGACCCGTGCTCACCCCTAACGCTGGGTCGCGCAAGATCAATGACTCAGGGTAAAGTGGCAACTGTGGTTCATACACCTCGCACCCCAACGGTATAAAGAAGTGAACCGGAGGATCATAAGTCTCCAGGACAAAGGGTGGTCTGCTCCTCAAAGCCAACTGAACCTCCTCAACTACGGTCACCGGACCACCTCCTCTGTCTGCACCTCTGCATGCTCAGTTTCAACGGCCGGTGGATTTTCACCCACCAGAACCTCTCCCAACTGAGGAAATTGTTGTAAGTTCCGGGCCAAAGTCTCGTCAGTAACCCCCTCCATGGTGTCTCCCAAAGTAGCTCCCGGAACCCGTGAAGAACCAACCCGTGAAGGAAACAAAACAGGGTCAGAAGGCTCCTCACCTCTGCCAGTGTCAGCACCCTCCTCTGGAGCCCTACCCGTGCCAAGTGCCCAAGTCAAACAACTAAACACGCGAGCAACAGATACAACAGGAACTACCCCTCAGCCTGTGCTCCCTCAGTCCCTACTCTCTTGACTCCTGCTCCCACAGCATGTGCTCTCTCAGCACGTACCCCCTCGGCCTGTTCCCCCTCACCACTAACACCTCCACTATGGGTCATCTCATTGCCCATCGCCCATCTCCTCATTGCTACCGCCCCCCGTCTCCCCTAGATCCTCCATAATAACATCTTTATCCCCGGGCTGCCTAATGATAATTGGAATATTAGTGGACACCCTACCACCACTAACAGGATACTCCCTCACTAAAACAGCATTGACAACATCAGGAGGAATCACAACATCACCACATACACCATCCTTAGTGGCCCTTGGGTCAACTAAAACATCCACAACACCAATATTCGCTTCAATCTCAGGCACAAGAGCATTTATATCAAAATCAACATGCATTGAACTACTGGAAGCAACGATGTCACTTACCGGAATATTGGTACTCTCCACAGTCGCCCCGGACATCACCCACTGCGCCATACGATTCTGCCTCTGCTCCGAAAGCATCACCGCCGCCCTTCGTGGCCTCAATCGGCATCGAACCGCCCTCCATTGCCCCTGCCGGCCCAACTCCACCATCAATCGACACTGACCCACCATGCTCCGGTGTAGTAGCACCCCCACTATCAACCGTACGGGACTCCTCTCTGTCCATTTAAGCCGCACGAGATACCCCTGTTCCAGATCCGACCGCACGGTGCTCACCATCACCCATTTCGGCCTCTGTCGAACCGACCTCTCTCGACTCCAATGAAGATGAACCAACCATGGCAGCTTGGGCCGCCGCCTCTTCTTTCGTAAGAACCGTGGACGGCTGACCAACGCCAGAAGTTGAAGATGGGTTTTGGGTTTCGCCGAAATCGGCCATATCCGACTAAGAACCTTGGTTTTTAACTAGATATCGAACGGGATTTGTAAGGAGGAGGGTAATCAGACGAAGAAGGAGAAGGGTGTTACTCTCTCAAAGTCTCTTAGTAACCACCTCTCAGAATTTTTGAACAAGTGATGAAAAAAAACCAGATAGTCCGACGGTTTTGATTTGTGTTAAACCGCTCAAATTAGTCGTACGGCTCACTACTCTCAACCGCACGGTTCAACCAGGTAAGCCGTATGGCTTTTCTTTCCAGCCACCTCTCCGCCGCACGACGCGTCTCAAGTATCTCTGTCTAAGCCGTGCGGCTAAACCCTTTTTAGTTCCAGATTTTAAAATCACATAGGTCCCCCTTGTATTTCCTAATTTTCAACACGCCCTTAAGTTTTGTCATATAAGACCTCATTAACCAATTAAATATTTCAAAATATTTTTAAGCGCTCCATGGCACCAGTCAAATATTTTTAAGCCCTTTATGGCACCAATTAAAATTTTCAAAATATTTTTAAGCCCTCCATGGCACCAATCAAATATTTTTAAGCCCTCTATGGCACCATTTAATTTTTTTTTAAAAATATTTTTGAGCCCTCTATGGCACCATTTAAATTTTCAAAAAAATATTTTTAAGCCCTCTATGGCACCAATTAAATTTTCAAAAAATATTTTTAAGCCCTCTATGGCACCAATTAAATTTTCAAAAAATATTTCTAAGCCCTCTATGGCACCATTTAAATTTTCAAAAAATATCTTTAAGCCCTCTACGACACCAATTAAGTTTTCAAGAATATTTTTTAAGCCCTCTGCGGCACCAATTAACTTTTGTAAGCCCTCTATGACACCAATTAAATTTTAAAAAATTGTTGTTTTTAAGCCCTCAATGGCATCGATCAATTTTCCCAAAGGCATTAATCAAGTTTTCTCCTCAGTATCAATTAACTTTCAGAAAATATAAGTCCCTCTGCGACATTAAAATATTTTCCATGACATTTGTTATGTAAGTCCCTCCGAGGCATTAAAGCATTTGACATTTTTCTAGCCCCGAACTACGATTGGTCTGATCCCTACAAACAGGGTACGTAGGAAGCTTCGTGCGCAACCATATTTTGTTTGTCTGTTTTTTGTACCAGAGTCATCAAAGCTTGGACGTCTATATCTTTGACGCAACTTGCATCACAGAATGATGATTAAGTCACGTCAAAGAGGGGCAACTGTAGACACCCCAATTTTAATCCCTGTACATCCCCAATGATGAAAGAAATACTTAGAAGTACCTTGGAACAGCCATTCTATAGTTCAGAATTTTTGGACAAAAATACCCTAGCCGTATGGCTTACCGAATCAGCCACATGGTTAATCTTCCGCCACTTTAGCCGTACGGTTAACTATGTTAGCCGTACGGTACACCTTTGTCAGCCGTACGGCTATGTGTCAGGCAATCCCCGAAAATCTGGCAGCAAAAGCATCTCATCATTTTGGACGATTTCGTACGCAATTTTATTCCTTTTTCGTCTATAAATAACCCCCTCCTCTCCCATTTTAAAAAAAAAAGAACAATTTTGATACCACTCCGACACACTGGAAAAATCTCCGGTCACTCACTGTCCAAAATTCTCACCTGTAATATTCAATCCATTCCTCCGTTCTTCGTTCTTTGTTCTTCACTCAAGAGCTTCCAGTAGCCTACTAATTGCATAAAAGCCTCACCATATCCGAAATTTCTGAAGTTCTTAAGTTGTTCAAAGGTACAAACCGTACTTATTAAACCAGGTCCAGAACCTTGGTTCTTTGAGGGGATCTGCCCGGGTCGAGGATGGTTCCAGTAATCATTCCTAGGCTCGGGTGGTCACGTTTTCACTAAAGTCAAATCTCTCGGATACGTATCTGGCAATATTTTCCATTATCACAAAGTACAGTTCTTGCAGGGAGATACATTTTATTTACTACTTTCTTTCGGTATAAAAAAAAATCTCAACAAAAGCTATTTTTATCAAAAAAAATTGTTTTTACAAATAAAACTAAGCTCCTGTTGAGAAAATAAAATTTTGAAAAATCTTTTAAAAAGTTAACCGTGCGGCTAACCTGCGTGAACCGTACGTCCAACTAAGGTTAACCACGCGGCTAACTTTTGCAGCATAAAAATTCCCCTGTTCGTACTCTGTTTCTCAGGTTTTTCTGCAACTTTTGCTTATTCCATTTTTTTCCCTTTTACTCCCCTGTTATTATTATTTGGTCCTTTTGTTTAATTTTATTCCCGTTATGGTTTTATTTACTGTTGTTTCTCATTATTTATCTGTTTATTTGTCAAAGTTTTCAATAAAACGTTCTCCAAATCCCACAAAATTTAGTAGAGACCGGGAATCTCCCGGGGGCGGGGTGCTTTTCAACAAAACCTTCCCCGTTCGTAACCTGGCTTCCGAATCCAAGAATCTTTTCGCAGATCAAACTTCTTTTCCAAAAACGGCACCAGAGTCATCATTTATTTTCCAACGGTTTCTCAGGTACCCAAAAATCATTTTCTAAATAAATCCCGGGTGGCGACTCACATTTTTCGTTTTCCAAATATAGCCGAGCCGCGTGGCGCCGTCCACAGGAGAGATCTTTCGTTTGGGTTTGATGCTCCTCAATGGAGATCCCCAAAATAATAGCTTGCTTCTGGAACCCTTTGTTTGGTACTTTAATGGGGGTATTCTTGCACAGCTTGGCCCTTTCCTTGGCGCACTACCATCGAATCTACTAGTCCTCCTCAAACCCAGTGGGATAGAATTCCTTGTGAATTATAGTTCTCAGCCAATGTGAAAGCATGTGGTGGTAAAGGCTGTGAGAATTAGATGAGACTTCTTAATCAAGTTTCACATGATTTAGATACGTCTCGATAATAGGTGTCGAACGGTCTGTGCCGTGCCGGCATGACCCATTTAATTTCATGTCAATCGTGCTTCGTGTTGTGATGTGCAATTTCATAATCGTGTCGTGCCATGTCGACCTATTTACTTAATCGTGCCGCGCCATTTTGTAATTGTGTCGTGCCCGTGCCGGCACATCTCCGAGTTCCGTCAATTTTTTTGTATAATCTAGCCAAGTTTCGTCAAAAAAATATATATATATCTAATAACTATAGCTATATTGACTTATTAAAAAATATATCATATAATTCAAATTTTTTTTGTATAATCTAGTCGAGTTTCGGCATATGAAGATTCACAAAATATTTGTATTGACTCGTTAAAAAGTGTATAATATATAATTAGAAAATCCATCATTAAAAATTATTTTTTTTGGTACATTCAAAATTAGTATATGTTGTGTCGTGCCCTAGGCCGTGCCCCGTGCCGCGTCTAGTCTACTTCTGTGCCGTGCCCTTGTTGTGCCCGTCTAGACCATGCCGTGCCCATCTAAAATCATGCCCGTACTGTGTCGTGCCACATTTAAACGTGTCTTGCTGTGCTGTGCCCGTGCCAACCCGGCCCGTTTGACACCTCTAGTTGGACATGTGTTTGACACTTACTGGTTGATGACGTGTCTGATAAATGGTCAATAAAGAGTATTTTTTACTTTGGAATAAGGTAGATTGGCATTTTTGATACTTCATTCTATTATGAATCTGGACAAAATGAGCTTTTGGTTGTTTGAGAAAATGAGCTAGACATGTTGTGCCCAAACGCGCACCTCTCGCACAGAAACAGTAAAATCAAGAGAAAAACACGACACACAATATACGTGGTTCGACCAAATCGGACCTACATCCACGAGGAGGGGGGTTTCACTATAATCCGAAGAAAATCCGTGTTCTTGTGTTACACACTCACACACAATCTCACAATAATGAAATCCTCATCAGTTCTCTCGTGTATCTCTCTCTCCGGGGAGCCACAACCGACCCCCCTCTCACACTCTCTGCCTTTCTCTCTACATTGTGCTACCACACTCATCATAACCTAGGCATTGCAGAGTATTTATAGAGATACAATAAAAAAAACCCTAAATCACTCCCTCAGGCCTAAGCCCAACGGCCCACACGGGGTGGACTCTCAACAATCACCCCCTCTAACCCGAGTGGGCAATGTCATCCGCAGCACCCCTATGTTGCCATCTCCAATCAGTTGTCTCTAGCTAGCGCCTGTGTCACTAACCTATCGAACATCCATGCACCCCCAATCCAGAGTACAATAGCCCGAACGAGTGTATCCTTGCAAAACTAGACTCCGCAGCGAATCAGAAAATCCAAAAATCTAAGCACTGCACCCCCTCAACTGGAATGCCTCTGCCCGTCCGAGTACCGCACCCCCTCAACTAGAATGCCTCCACTCACACACCTCAAACCCGAGATGTATGCGCTCACCAACTGAAGCGCCCACGCTCACCAACAGAAGCGCCCGCACTCACCAACAGAAGTGCCCGCGCTCACCAATAGAAACGCTCGCACCCCCTCACCTGGGGTGCCCGCATCCAGCATCCAAAACTGGATGGTCATGCGCAATCACATGACATAATCCGTGACTCCATCTCTCCACCCCATCACGAGCGCTCATAACTGGAAAGGTAATCCGCCACAAAATACACAGAAGAGAGAGAATACCATGATGCATCGTCTCATCTCCATCTCAATCTCTCTATCCGGAGCTCCTGTGAACATATCCTGAACAACCAATTGCATCCCTATTGCTAGCTAGCATCCTGCACACTCCTAATTCGACTCCCGGCGCATCCAGTACCATCCGGTCATGACTCCAAAGTACTCTCCAACGCCTATCCTGTGTGCATCCGCAACTGTGCTCATCCAGTCCACGTCACAAAACACCCATACTACCTGACCGTGCTTGACATCAACTCTAACTGTCACTGCACTCCCCATAAGCCTGTATGGTGCCCCCTCATCCGTTAGACCGAAAATCACCATCCGATCAGCTCTTCCTGCAGCCCGAATCAAAATTGCCTCTCCGGATGATAGGTCTTTCCGATTGAACCGGACTGCCTCCGATCTCTGCCGACCACTCCGACTTGTCACTCTAGTAAGCGCCTGTGTCATTACCAAACAAGTGTATCTGCACCCATCAACAAAGATGCAACACCTGAGAGAATGTATCCCTGCTCACTAGCTTCTCCGACTGATCACCACGGCTTCATCGCCGCAAATCTGCAATCATCTGATTGCCCCGATCAACCTCTGATCTCTGCAAAGTCTGTCCAATACTCCTGGTGTGTAGCTATCCAACTCTGCTCACCTATTTCGCCACCTATTCACCACTCTTGCCACTCTCCTGGTCTCCCGCCACTCTCTGCCAGCTCTCCCGGGTCTCATCCTGCCTCCTGGTTCACTCACGTTCCATACCCGGCTCTCCTAGCACCCCAGAACTCCCATCAGATCTCCCCAAAAATCACCGCTCCTGCAAGCGCCTGTTGTCACTAACCAGACGAGCCTCCATGCACCCCTAAACCAGAGTGCAATAACCCGAAAGAGTGTATCCCTGCTTGCCAAACGCGACTGATCATCCCTGGTCTGCCTCCGACTCAACAACATCTCATCCGACTGACCTGACCACGTCCGACCCTCCTCAATCTGTCCGGATGTGTCTAGGACCGCAAAATTTGACTCGAATCACTCAAATCCAAGCCCTCCAATGAATCCGGAATCGTCCAATTAGCTAGGAACAGCCTCCTCACAACCCAAAATGCCTCTGAACGTCCAAATCTGGCTCAATCCAGGAATAACACATACTTCTGAGCCTCAACATGAAAAACAGAGCACGTGGTTGGATCCGGAATGAAAAACCGAGTGGGGAAACGGTCCGAACCGGCCATGAACCGGTCAAAATCCCACTAAACCGGTCAAAAAATGTATTCTGGTCTACCTTCGAACCGTTATCCGGTCTGGCCCGGTCTGAACCCGATCTGCCTTTACTGAACCGCCGGTCTGAACCGGTTTGATCCTTTTGATCGCCGGTCTGACCCCTTTGACCTGACCTCTGATCCCTTTGACCTGGACCTTGACATCTTTGACCTCTTTGACCCTGAACCTTGACCCTTTTGATCCTTTTTCTGAACCTTTTGCTGACGTGGCGCCACATCAGCGTTGACCGGATGACGTGGCATTGACCTGTCCTCCGTGGCGTCCTCCGTGGCGCTGAGTCAGCGCTGACTGGTCGCTGACTGGTCACCACCAATCTTTGACTGGGGCGTGCGGCTCACGCCGCGACTAGATCTAACGCGCCTAGCTTCAGGCGGCGCATGCGGGAGCGTCCAGCACTCTTCGGCGACCTGCCGACCATTTTCGTGATCGTCTCCTCATGGGCTATAAAACCCTGTGCTCAAAACTCATTCCCGACCTCTCCTGATAGGATCGATACCCTGACCCGAAGCTGCCTCCGCCCGCCGCTATTCAAACCACCCGTGGGACCCTTTTCCGGTGACAAAAACTGACCACGAGCACTCCGTTGAACTCGTCTCTGAGAGTAGCACCTTTCCCTATGATCAAAAACAAGTTTCGTCACCTGTTTTGTCCGACCAAAGCTTCAAACATTGCTTCAATGGCCTCCGAGTGATTTTCCGACTGCTCTGCGCTCTCCGGTGCTTCAACCCAAGCTCTGATACCAGTTTGTTGTGCCCAAACGCGCACCTCTCACACAGAAACAGTAAAATCAAGAGAAAAACACGACACACAATATACGTGGTTCGGCCAAATTAGACCTACATCCATGGGGAGGGGGGTTTCACTATAATTCGAAGAAAATCCGTGTTCTTGTGTTACACACTCACACACAATCTCACAATAATGAAATCCTCACCAGTTCTCTCGTGTATCTCTCTCTTCGGGGAGCCACAACCGGCCCCCCTCTCACACTCTCTGCCTTTCTCTCTACATTGTGCTACCACACTCATCATAACCTAGGCATTACAGAGTATTTATAGAGATACAATAAAAAAAACCCTAAATCACTCCCTCGGGCCTAAGCCCAACGGCCCACACGGGGTGGACTCTTAACAAGACAAAATGAGCTTTCTCCCTTTTATAATTTCACCGTGGGTTCCCTTCACACAAAAGTGACTTGAATCCACGACCAAACAAAGTGTACAAAAATTGAGACGTCAAAACTTGGATTATCATGGCTTCATACTTGAGTAAATCATTAAAAAGTGGCATGCAATGAAGCATTAATGTAGTGGTCGGGTCCATAAGGGCCAGTTGGGCACAACTCTCTCCTCAAAAGGGCGATGGATCACCTCTTCGGAATCTGCAAAAGGGAATGCAGATCAGACCGTCTTGCTCTCGCCGAATTAGATATGCTATCGGCTCACGGTGTGAAGGTCCGGATCTGGGCGAATATTGATTTAAAGGCAACCCTTTATGCCCGAGGGTGTCATGGACGTACGGCTCTCGGCGTGGCTCTTAGGGATGCTCTCGGGGGCTTCACTGCTCGGTATCTTGATAATCTGGGCGGCCGAGTCGGTTGAGGTCGGTCTCGTGGGGGCTTGGGGAGCTACTTTGGCCGGCGAAGGCATGCCTGACACCCTAGGAAGGTCACCTACCCTGCCTTCTACACCTGCGCGAGCACGTGGGTGATGGGGAAATCCCTAGGCAAATTGACCTCTCAGGCCCATGTGACATGACGTCAGCTGAAGCGCGGCGCCTGCAGCAGAGATTGTGGTCACATCAGTCGTCATTCCTGGTACGGATGGCGCGCGCATGAGGGGCACGGGGGGCGTGATAGGCACGCCCCCTTCTTCCTAAAAATACCAAGCCCAACTACCACACGGAAAGGGATCTCTCTCTCTCTCCTCATTCAATACCCTCTTAACTCACCTTCTCTCTTTAGTTTCCCAATTCACTTCTCCTTCTCAGAACACTTACTTAACCATCGGAGTGCCTTCCCGGACCACCACTGTCTGGGCTAGGCACTAACGTGGTTGTTCACGTGTGCAGGTCCCTTCTTCTCAGTCAAAGAGCTAGGGTTCAGGTGGAACCCAGTCAGTCCACCACCCTCTATTCTACATCAAAAGGACCAAAGAGGTTATTCTGGCGAAGCCACCCCCACAATTAAGTTCTTTCATGTTCGCCTTTCCAAACAAAATCCTGTTTTAAACTAAATTATTTTTGCAATTACATTCAGACAAAGAACAAAGACAAATTAACACAATCGGAATTCAGAGAGAGAGACTTACAATTTTTTGAACTAAGCGAATCAAAATTCAGGGTGCTATTTTGTATAACCCAATCAATGAATTTGTGGTCGGTACGGTTGTCTTGCCTTGGATTTTAAAGTTCAAATTTTACAAAATGAATTAGGGGAAAAAAAAAAGGACATGAGATTGTGTGTGTGTGTGTGGGGAGAGAGAGAGAGAGAGAGAGAGACCACTCGTTTATCAGACTGGGGTGGAAAGAATGGACTTGGGGATGCTTTGCACCTCTCGGCTGTCCGATCATATTTTGGACTACTTGGATGCGTTCGACAATTTTAATTTAATTTTGATTTATTTCTTACTAGTAAAAAATCAAAACACATCCGAGCCGTCCAAAATACGATCGGATGGCCGAAAGGTGCACAACACCTCCTGAATTGGGAAAGAATATCAACCGTTGGATTTATTTGGCAGAGAGAGGGTTCAATCTAAGCCCTTGAAAAATAAATGGCACTAACGTATGTTTGATATAAGATTTGAAAACTTTTGTATTTGGTACTAGATGTTTGAAGAATTTTTTACCATCCAAGTACGTACATTTGGGGTACTTTTCATGATTTTACCCTATTTTAAATTAACGGCATAATCAAAAGTAATACTATGAAGTCGGTTCTGTTAAGAAAATATTTAACACAATTTTTTACATAACAAATGCAAAACATCTATTTTGGAGTTCTATGCAAATGATCGATTCATTCAATTTTTATCCACCAAATTTAGAGAATGGACAAATATTGATCAAGACCTTACCGATATTCGAATGAATTGATTTTTTACCCGTACTCTTAAAAACATGTTTTAGCAAATTGAATAACCCCGATTATCACCTTGGGACTCTGATAATTGTTGTGTTAAAATTATGTCAAATGTGCTGATAAAAAAAAAAGTTACGTCAAATCTGTGTCAACCGAACCGCCCATTGCCCCTACGGAGACTCCGGCAACTCCCCTGCTTGCCACATTCAATTATATTTTCTCCCTCCACCGCTCCACTCTACTCTCTCTCTCTCTCTCTCTCTCTCTCTCTCTCTCTCTCTCTCGCTGTGTGCTGTTTTTAGGGTTTCGAAATGGAGTCTGAGCAACAATGGTCCCAACTACTGAGAGATGTACCGACTGTAATCGCCAACAAAATTGGCACCACTCGCATCGACACCCAGGGCCGGCCCAGGCCCTAGGCCCAAGAGGCCTAGGCCTAAGGCACTCCAAAAAGTTTAATTTTATGGGGCACTCCCACATTTTTTATAATAGGCCTTACTAAAACTCTTTTGAGCGATTTACGGGCCGGTCTAAAAAATTGGAATCAATGCCCTCCGGGTCCAGCTCATGTTGTAAAATTCCCACCAAGGTAAAATACCCTACTTTTTACCAAAATTACCCCGCAGTCCAAGTAGAGAAAGAGAGAGAGAGAGAACGGAAAACGCTCTCCATCATCTCCTCCTCTACCCCACGACCAACTCCTCATCTCCTCCTCCACCCCACGACCAACTCCTCTCCATCGTCTCCTCCTTCACCCCACAACCAACTCCTCTCCATCGTCTAATCCGCCGCCTCCGCCACCGTCCTCCCCGCCGTCCGATCCGTCGCCGACCATGACCTTGCCCAGCACAAGCTCTTCATCCGCGTATGGCGAAATTGAAGAAGGCAATATAGGATTCATCAGTGTAAAAGCACCTCACGGTCGTGACTCTGTTGCAAAAGGTATCTCCAATTTTCAGATTTACAAATTCGCAGTAAACTAGGTATTTTTTGTTGATATGGAATCCCTCCAATTTTTTTAGATCTACAAATTCGCAGTGTTTATACAAAATTCGTAGGGTTCTGTTTCGGTGGAATAACAATGCTTTGTCCTCCTTTGTAGCGATTTGCCGTATTTTTTTACAAATTCACAGTTTTTTACAAATATCGCAGTGTTTTTTTACAAATTCGCACTTATTTTTTTAAAAATTCGCATGCTCTTTTTTTTTTTTAAGTACAAATTTGTAGCCTCTGTTTATGAGTGAAAGATTGGATTGTAGGCTCTGTTTTTGAACTGAGTGTGGTACTCGATTGGTTGAATACTTAATGACTAATCAAAAGTTACCCGTAATTTTCTCTTTTTTCTCATGATCTGTGCAATGCCATTTCACTTTTGAAATAAATAATGGTTAAAATGGGTAGTGTTGGCTCACTCCTAGACCTAGTGGGAATTCATAGTGGATTTTGCCGGCCGGAAAAAGTCGCCGGCTGGAAGGTATATAAATTCGCAGTGAATTTTGCCCGCTGGAAAAAGTCACTGGCCGGAAAAAGTCGTCGGCCAGAAAAAGTCGTCGGCCGGAGAAATTCGCTGGCCAGATGTGGGAGGTGGAG
>CAWLAL010000254.1:0-16175 GCA_963854785.1 Vaccinium vitis-idaea | reverse complement strand
GAGGCTCGCGCCAAGGAGGATGAAGCGCGATGTCAAGTCGAAGCGGAGCAGCAAAAGCTAGAAGAGCAGAGAGCAATGCAAGAGCAAGCTACTCAAGCTCAAAACCCACAGCACAATGCCGCGACGCCAGGCCAATCAGCGGCCCCAGCAAGTAGCAGCTCATCCCTCACCACGAAACCGCAAGCCTCCTCCTCAAAAGTGGTTCTCCGCCGCACCGACCGCGCAGAATGGGTCCGCCGCTACGAAGAGCGCGCCACAATCTCCAAATCCACGACCGCTCCTGAGCTATCCACCCCGCAACGCCTCGTCCCCTCGTTCCTGCTCACCCTCGCCACGCTGGCCCTCTGCCTGGCCCTGCACGAGCTCTACACCCCCGCACCCCCCTCAGCGCGCCTCTTCCCCTCCATCCCGCCCTCCATCGCGACCCTCTCCTCCCTCACAGCGGCGTTGCTCCTGGCGGTCGTGGCGTACCGCCTCCCGCCGCTCTGGCGCCTCTTCAACGCGCGCTTCGTGCAGGCCCCCGGACGGCCGAGCGCGAGCTCCGTGGTGCTGGCGAGCTTCACCCATCAGCAGTTCAGCCACCTGTTCATCAACGCCGTGTTCCTGTGGAGCTGCGGCGTGTATCTGGCCGAGGATGTAGGGAGAGGCACGTTCCTGGCGATCTTTCTGGCGGCGGGCACGGTGGGGAACATGGCGCAGCTGGCTGCGCACGTGCAAAGGCGCGCGTGGCATGTTTATGGGTTCGGGAGCAGTAATGCTGTCTATGGTGTTATCGGCGCGGCGTGCATGTTGAGGGCGTATGATGATGGTGGTGGTGGTGGGACTGCAGCTGCGAGAGAAACGCTGGAGGACGGCGTGAGTCAGGAGAAGGCGGAGCTGGTCACTACGGCTGTTAGCCTGGGAGTGTTGGCGCTGGCTACGGTGGGCACGCTGTGGTATATGTGGGTGGTGCCGCCGGCGATGCGCGGCATCCAGGCTGAGGGACATCTGGGTGGGCTGGTGACTGGAGTCCTTTGTGCGCTGGGCCTGAGGAAGGAGGTGGAGATCAAAAGGGAGGCGGCTGCTGCTGCTGGCAGTGCCGCGCGGGAAAATGACCTCGGGGTGGATGGGACCAAAACAGCTTCCGCTCTCACGCCATGACAAGGAGGGATAAAGCTTGTGTTTCGTGGATGCATTATTTTATCTCTGTATATGCTAATGCACAGCAGTCGGGGTATAGTGCTATACGTTGGTTACTGGTGTTGAGATACTTGACTCGTATGCGTATCATAATAAAGTCGAAGCAACTAGGGTTGCATTTCCCTGTAAAGTCCCGCTGTCGTCAATCTTCAATGCGTTTAGAGCACCATTAGCTCTCGGCGAAGACACAATTGGAAGAGAACCGGCGAAGAAGGAGTCGAGCGAATCGGTAGGCACATTGTAAGAGTACTGAGAGGAGAATGGTGACGTGAGGGAGGACGCAATTGCCATCTTCAGGGCTCCATCAACTCCGGTATAAAAGGTGTACGTCTTTGATAATGAGTCTGGTGCCACCATCATCGAAATTGTCGAATTCTTGGCCATCGCCAAGCTTTGCGTGTTGGCAAAGGTTCTGTCGGTCACTGATGCGGTCAGGTCAGCATGTGAGCCAATCATATCGCCACTCCAAGCTGGAATCGCACTCACCGTTCGTCCATGGACCACCAGTGACTGACGCAGGCCGGCGGTAGTATCTGCGCAGCAAGTTTGAGCTGTTGGTTGAGCGGTAAGCAAGCCCCAGATATCCAGAACCATCATAGGTGCAAGCGATTCCAGCATCGCGGTCGCCATCTGCAAAGCTGGCGCCTGAAACCCAGTCATGGTCGGGCCTGGTTCGGTCCCAGTCCCACTTTAGCTCAGCGATGCCACCAGACGCGGCGTGGTAGTATGCTCGGGCACCTTCCAGAGCTGAGTCGTTACCAGCGCACAGAGCGATCGCTCGAGACCCGGCTGCCAGGCGGTGGAGATTGCTGTCGCCAGACAGTAAACGGGATGGGTACCCCCATCGACCGCCTTGCGAGCTAATCTGCATCAAATTTGCTTCTGTGTTCGCGTATACCAGCATATTCCACAAGGTTCCGTTGGCGAGGAAGCTGGCTGCTGATATTGGCGAGCCGAGTGCAATGTCTGTAATTGGTACTATTGACAGTTTGCTCAACGGATACTCTCCGTTATTGGTGGCAAAACTCGAGTCTGGGGACAAGGACTCGTAGACAGATCGATTAGCGAGCTGATAGTAGAGCAATGTTCCAGCATCGTTAGCCGAGTCTGTAGATGCCACGTATGAATTGGCTGCGATCCGAATCGAAGTGGTGTTCGGGGTATTTGTCGGACTTTGATCAGTGCTATCACTTGCTGAAGATCTACAAAAGAGGTGTCAGTATGCGCGCCGTAGCAAGCGCTAGTGCAGAGTGAGCATACCGGTTCTTGTTCAATTGCGTGCCTAAGACTCCGCCGAGTACAGCACCGATGACGACGAGAAGAAATATGACACCGACCAAGATCCATATCAATCGTCGTGATCGCTTCTTTGGGGCGGTCTTCTCCACGTCGGGAGATGCTGTGGTGGCGGTGGGGTGCGCCGAGTCCGGAGCGGCATAGTACGCTGCTGTGTAGTTCGAAGGACTGTAGGTGGCGCCTTCATATGAGACTGCTTCCGGCGCGTGAACGACTGCTTCTGGCGCATTGCTGTCTCTGTCTATGTAAGGTATCTTCTGAGAGTGATCGTGTGAGTCGATGGGGACGGTGTTCGCTACAGGCATGTAGGACTCTCGATGGTATCCTTTGGGGGTTGTCATTATCGGCTGGTGAGCAGTTGCTCGCACGCTGAAAGTGAAGAGAAGGAGACCATGGAAGTAAGAAAGGCGCCAAAGTGTTTCATCCTACCTTGTATGCGGGCGTACGCTGCTAGTAGTTGTTAAACAAGGCAGGGCCAATAGAAGCCCTATTTGCCGCCGCACAGACCAAAGGAATGCACTGCGGCTTGTCTTGGTCCTCTGCGGAAGTCTTGGCTAAAATGTCCGCCTACAAGTGATTTTAGGCGAAGTCGTTCCGCTGGCCACTGTCCTGCTCTCCAAGCCCCCCGAGGCCGCTAGCCCGCTTAGGCCAGAAAGGCACTCAATCCAGCCCTGTGTCGTCAATCTGGGGGTTGAACGAGGCCCGCCTCCCCCAACTCTCGAGGCCCGAGCTATTTTTATGTTCGGCCGCAGCACAGCCCAAACGTTCTGAGGGACATTGTCCACATTGACGAAACTCAATGTCCTCCATGTCCAACTCACACAGTGCTATCGGAGAGACACACAGCCGATGTGATCTGTGATGTAGACGTGAGCAGGTGGGTGGCACAGCATCAGCAGTCGCAGATGCCACTCACAGAATGTCCTGTGCAGATGGCGCTTGGCCCGGTGTTCGGCCAGAAATGATGACACCATCATGGCTGCACGCTAAACTCTTTTACCGTATCTCGCCCAACAAGCAGATAGTAGATCGTTTTCGTAATATAGAGGCCACACCATGTCTTCCCTTCCAGAGACCAACAATGCCAAAGGTGACCCAGAGTCGGTCAAAGAAACAGTCTTGGAGACTGGAGCAAGTCTCATCCAGGACTTCAAACCAACACAGCGCATCTGCGCCCATCTCAATGCCTTCCATGTCTATGCGAACGATACCTCGCGCACCAGCGAGGCCAACCACTATTGTAGCCATGTTAACGAGGACGTCCGACAGTGTCTCCTCTTCGACTCGCCTGAGAAGAACGCCCGCCTCATTGGCGTCGAGTACATGATCACGCCACGATTGTACGAGACACTGGACCAAGAAGAGCGTCGACTATGGCACTCGCACGTCTTCGAAGTCAAAAGCGGCATGCTGATCATGCCCGCTCCTGCTGCCGTCCCGCTTGCCGTCTGGGAGAGGGCCGAAAACGCTGAAATGGAAGAGGTCAAGCATTTGTACGGCAAGGTCTTCCAGCTGTGGCAGGTTGACAGGGGCGACAAGATTCCGCTCGGTCGGCCAGAGCTCATGACTAGCTTTATATCTGCGGATCAGGTCGATTTGCCCAAGCTGGTGGCGGATCGGGATCAGAGATTTGGGGTCGAGACGGCCAAAAAGGCTGAGGCAAGGGCGCATATTGAGGCGCCAAGTATTCATCCTGATGCTGACTATACGTGGAAGAAGAAGTGAGCGGAACGGCACGAGAGTGATGAAGTATGAGCAAATGAGATCACACGTGGCATCCAACTGGTTGGAATAGGACGAACATTAACATGGACGAGCAGAGCTTCGCATACAGTATATACTTTTAACCGATATAGTTCTATGGTCGAGTTGTACATTTGACAGACTCTACACAGGTCTAGCCAGACGCCGGTAGCACGACATGCTTGTTGATATCCTCATCCGACGGCGCCTCTTTGCCCAGCAGCCACGCAAAGCCCCTCATAGTATCCCTCGCAGCAGCTTGCCGCAGCGGATCGGATCCGGGCTCCTGGAGCGTAGCAAAGTGCGCATGCGGCAGCCCGGCCCAAACCGTCAGCTTCGTCTCGGTCCCATTCTTCCTCACAATCTTCTCGTAGATCAACCCATCGTCCCTCAACGGATCCATCCCATTGACCTCCACATAGCTCTTCGGCAGGCCAATGAACGGCTTCTCCGCATGCACTGGCGAGTACCACTTTGACTTCACGTCCGGCTTGTAGTGATACCCGAACCCCGCGATGTCCTTCATCGACAAGATCGGACCCTCGGCGATAGCAGGCGTGCTCTCCGCAACGTACAAATGCCTGTACTCCTCCGGCACCAGCTCCTTGTTCGGAAACACCTTTGGCACACACAGCCACAGGCCCGTAATCGGCGGCGTGATCCGCTGCTCGAGCGCGTTCTGTCCGACAACGACACTCAGATTCGCTCCCGCCGACACGCCACCCACGATGAAGCCCGCTTCGGGATCCGCGCCCAGCTCACCGGCGTGCTCCCCGATCCACACGAAGCTGTCCCACGCGTCGTAGTGGCCCGCCGGGAAAGGATGCTGTAGGCCCAGCCGGTACGTGATGCACACCACCACCGCGCCGTACAGCTGCACCAGGCCCCTAGCGTACCCGCCCAGCTGCCGCGCCTCGCCCATCACGAAGCCCCCGCCGAAGTTGAGCTGGATGAGCGGCGAGCCGCCCGATGGCTTGGTCTCGGGGGCGTAGACGATGATCAGGCTTTCGTGGCCGTCGCGCATGGGGATCTTGCGCTGCGTCTCCTTTATGCCGGCCGGGCTGGAACCGTATTGTTGGTCGAGGGCGGCGGCGCGGAGCTTGTTGAGCTGCGCTATCACGTCTGGGTTCAACCAGTCGATCTGACCGGGGATGTATTCGCCTGCACCATGCTGGTCGATGACCTGACCGCGGTAAGTATGCCTGCTCTGGAAGGAGGAGGTTGTGCGCTGGTTGCTCAGGGTACCTTTTGGTAAATGGGGTGAGGTTTGGTTAGCGCGTCCAGTTCCTCGACGGTGGTGTACTTCTCAGCCATATTGTCTAGCTCTCGGTGAAAGCTGGAGACAGCTTGAACTAGGAATTATCTTGGATGTGAAGCAATCGACAATATCTTAAATGATAAAGCTACTGCAGAGGTACACGTGGGG
Organism: Vaccinium vitis-idaea; assembly: GCA_963854785.1. NCBI lineage: Eukaryota > Viridiplantae > Streptophyta > Magnoliopsida > Ericales > Ericaceae > Vaccinium > Vaccinium vitis-idaea. The sequence goes on along the minus strand of CAWLAL010000254.1, from coordinate 10,531 downwards.
GAACTAAGTATTCACGCACGTAGTACCGTGGCCGAGGCTGTCAATAGTGGGGTAGAACTATGGTGCACCCATGCGGGGCGCCGACTCCACCACGTCCTAGCCAGGACTGTCCTGCCCCACAACTATAAACGAACGTACAGGTCATCAACATCCAGCAGATTCTGACATTGCTTACCGAATACAGCTGCGAGATCACGCTCTACTATGGCAGGAGCAACATGCCCAGATCCTTCACAAACAAGCATGTTTCGAGGTTAGAGCAGATATGGTCTACTTTCTCAACAAGCGTGACCGGGCATAACACGATCGTCTCCTGTGATTACGCATCTTGCACAGACGGACGATAGGCAAGGTCCATTTTCTATCCGATGACTTGGCCGAGTGTGTAAGCAGGTAATGGAAAAGTATATGTGGTTCTGTGACACAGGACATCTAATGTTTCTGAAGCCCATTCGACGAAGCTGCCAATGGGCAGCCAGCCATATCACCATGGCTCTCCTCTGTGCCAGTGACAGTATGAGCTCTGTGCCATGGCCAGAGAGACAGAAGGTGTCAGAGAGGCCTGCATTCTGAGGGCAGGAAGTCCTGTTCCATGTCGGGAAACAGATTGTGCCTCGCTAAGGCTGCCACCGAAGCTTGGCCGCTTACTGAAGTGTCAAGTTCCGTGCCTTTGTTTCTTGTGTGGCTGGTCGCAGTCGACCTTTCTGTTGTCATAGTCCTTCACGCTCACCTCCAGCCACCTACGCGAGCCTCATCCCAGCGCAGCTTTCTCTCGTGCCTGAGGAAAGCCAGTCTCTTGGCTTCCCGTACCCGGCGGATAAAGTCCTGGACCTCCTTATCGCTAGCCAGCCCACCCTCTTCCAAGAAAGACTCTTCGATGCCACGGAGGAGAGCGTCTTGCTCAATGACGCTCGCATTGAGTTTCTGATACAATGCCATAGGACTGAACGGTGATAGTTCCTTCTCCGTCTCTACCACTTTTGACCGATGCTGTTGTTCCAATGCGCGCAATGCCAATAGTCGAGACTGCGTTGCTTCTCGCTGAGCTAGACCCTGACCCTCGAGTGCTAGCAAGGACTCGGATAAAGCTGTGTTGGCTTCTAACAGCTGCTTCAAAGGTTGTTGAGCTTGGGCAAGAGACGGATGCGATGAGTGTACATTGTCGAGAAAAGCGGCTTGCAGTTGAGGATCTTTTAAAAGTTCATGGAGATCTTGCACGCTGCCACTTATCAGTCTTGTACCATGCTTCACTTTGTGCATGGAAGCTCACGATTTATCTGCTAGCTCTGGTGGCAGCCAGCCTGCTCCAGGTGGCTGGATCTGAGTAGAAGCTTGTGTCGGCTGGTGCTGATATGACTGCTGTCCATCAACACCTCCACCCTGCGGCGGTGGCGGCGGCAGTGGAGGCGCATAGGTCGGCGTCTGTACCCTACTGTCCTGCTTTGGCGGTGGTGGAGGCGGCGAAGCGGAATACCCGAACGGCGGTTGCCCTGTTACACCACTGCTTGCGGTCGAACGCGCACCCGGATAAGACATTTGAGTGGCATTTCAGCTCACTGTGTCATGAGCTGGAATGTAGCACCGTTCGCGATGCTCGGACGCAGGACCGCAAGAGCTAGAGTGAAGGCGTCGGCAATGCCAAGCAACCGCCGGATTCGGCCTCCGAGGCAGAGCTCTCTCTTCAGCAAATTTCGACTGACCTTTCAGATTCCTTCTTACCCGACAACAAAAATATCATTGCTACTCCCGCGGTGGCCGCTGCTCAGCGATGCTGGTCTCAATAGGTCAGTCTGATCCTGAGCCTCTACAATGCACAGAAAGATGAACATAAACGAACAATCCAAAACCTATAGCATCATGAAGGACCATCATTAACTCTAGAATTACACTGACATCTTCCACCATCCCCATGATATATACAATTATCGATGGAAGCTCTCTGACTGCTCACAGCTCAATGGCGCCCATATCTTCTGTGGCTTGACCGTAGCGATGTTCCTCCTCAGCACCGCTGAACGCTGCTGTGGCAGGATGGCCACGAAGCATTATGATTGCCTCGTGGCCACAATCTGAAAAGGTTTGTCCAATCCATCCCCTTCATCTCCCTTCTTGTGATGACCACTCGACACGGAAAGGCATTCCTCAATCCGAATTATTCTGTAGAACCTGTCAAAATCAAGTTTCAGCCTTGTCTGATCACTCCTCTTATGCCAATTGTCAGCTCAACTCGAACTTGTCTCAGGCACTGACCCGATAACAGGTACGGCCATCTTTGTCTCTCCTCGCAGATATCTCTATGAAGAATTTTGAACGAACGGGCGGACAGATTGTGCACTCCATCACGACGTTCGATCAAACGAGACTGTACAACCTCGCGAACGTTGCTATGGAAGTGCTTGTTGAGATGTCGTCAGCTGATCATCAGACTCTGCCACCATGGTATTTCGAGCCTTGTATTGGATGTGACTCTGACGTGCGACAGGTATGAGACACTGAATTTCTCTCTCACCTCGCATGATGAACACATATATTCACACTGTTTGATCGGCCTGCATGTAACGAATGCATGGTCGAGCATGAGACCCCAAACAAAATCTGATTTAATGAGGTACGTTTGGATCAGTCAACCCGTGGTAGGCATTACTGACGATTGGCAGCCTGAGCACTATTGCCCAAATTCTGATTGTTGCAATCTTGGTTACCGGCGCTGAAGCTAATTGTCCCGTTAGCATACGTGACATGGAAAATGATACCGAGACTTCATATACACATAATGGTATGTGGTGAGCTCCTAAATCCCCTTCCTCTACGATGAAACACAACATCGCTGCGTTCTTACAGAGATTCGTCTTTGAAGATAATATGTCCACCTTGGAGAACTGATCACATGCCCAACAATTTTTGATGCCAGATTTCATGGTTTTAGAACGCATCTGACACAGCGCAGATATTGCATCATCCCAAAGTATAAACCCTGCTTCATGCGGGTTACGAGAGGCCAAGCTGCATCTTCGATATTGATCGTGCTTTTGCGGCTCAGCTGATACGGATCAGTGGCCTCTCCCGGACCCTGTTCATGACAGAACGGCATCGCCTGGATAGCCCTGCATGCCAATTTTGGTTGATGCTTCAAGCGTGCTTCGCGATCTCTGAACTAGATCTCGGGAGCTCTGTCTCAGCTGGTTGATCCGAAGCAGTATGTTAGCCAATGCAACAGATTTGATTGGCTGGCAAGACATTCCGGTACCGCGTCACAACACCAGCCACATTCCAGTACTTCGGAATGAATCCACATTGTGGTTGCACGAGACGGCTATCTGCAGCCGGTTCCGGTAGCCGAAGTGCTGGGTGCTGCATCCGATTCATACTTAAGGTTACGGAATGCATCTTCGAAGCGGAATGCAAAGCCTGCCACCAGCACTGTTCGGGCCTTCCCTTTGCGATCGAGGGATGTAGGAAGCACTGCAGGGAGGTGCAGACTGGTCAGAGGACAGCACCGGTCACCACTGCTAAGACGGTGATACGGTGACCTTCGACGCTGGCGCTAGCGGCGACTGATTCAGAGGTGGAGCTCCTGCGCTTCATGACCCACCTGCCCCTCCCCACCTGTATTAGCAACCCTGGCGCTATTCTACTCGTCAGCTTGAGTTTTTCTTCCGATCATAAGTATTACCTGCTGCCACTTGAAGACTGTGACTTTCTATTGATGCTGGCCCTTCAGAATCCGAATGCGGTGACCAGTCTAGCAACTCCCACCGAGTCGCCTTGAACGACGGATGCGGCGAACTTCTCAGGATTTTGTCTGTGACAAGAGACATCAACTAGCAATACTTATAGCTAGCGCCGTGCGACCGACAAAGATGATGTCTTTATCATTCCTGCAGTCATTTTCTGTTATCTCAACACAAGGTACTTTCTGATTTTACAGGCGTTGTAAAGGCTTCGAAGCTGTTCGCTCGCAATTCCCACAATAACCATTTGGCAAGCTCGCCACGCCAGACATACGCTCATTACACATGGAGAACAATAGTCAACACCCTGTATGGGCAGGGTTCACGGATCATACCAGAATGGTCCAGGTAAGCAAGGCTTCGTCTAGCGCAGGTCATCAGCTTCTGACCGAGCATCAGAACTTCGAGTACGACAACGCTCACTTATACTCCACGCAGCAAGACTTTGAGCTAGCAAGAGAATTTGTGCATGGCGGCGCTCTTGTCCAGTCTAGGCCACCAGCCACTGATGGCGTTACCGGTGGAAGGATTACTAAATCACCGCCTCGCAAGCGCAAGATCAGCCGCAAGAAGAAGACCAACACTGTTACCCTGCCAGCTCCCCTCAGCCAGCTGACCAGAAATTCGACACTCCCTATCCGAGACATTCAAACATTTGTCAATCGCCCATTGGCCGACCGACAGCAAGAAGCTGCCAACAAGAAAAATGCAAAGACACCACGCCCGCTGAACTCGTTCATGCTCTATCGCTCCGCCTACGCCGACCGGACAAAAGAGTACGCGAATGACAAAAATCATCAGACAGTGTCGGCGATGGCAGGTGCAAGCTGGGCCATGGAATCTGCTGAAGTCCGCAACAGCTTCGAGGCATGGGCTGAGACAGAGAAGGAGATGCACAAGCTTGCATTTCCAGAGTACAAATATACTCCTGGAAGGTCCAATGTCGTCCGAGAGGACGACGAGGATGAGGCCGCCGATCCCGACAACGGCGACTCGGATGCCGAGTACATTCCAACCAGGGGGACTCGATCTCGCCCAGCACGCACGACAAATCGGGAGGAGGTGCAAATTACAGCGCACTACTCCAACCCTTCAACAATCAACGCTCACTCATCCAGTATAGCTCACGATCCCTACGCATTCCCTTCGCAATCACAGCATAACGAGCAAACACACGCTGCTCCGTATGGCATTCCGACGTATCAAGACTATGATGCTCAAATCCGAAGGCAGTATGACATGAGCGCGGCACCCTACCATGCACAAATGCCGATTCCACGTTCGGTTAGGTGGACTAATCAGCAGGCCTACATCGAGCCCGTGGTTGTGCAGCGCCGTCACAACACCGTTGCAGAGGTTCGCCAACCGACATCATTTCTCAACCAGTATACATTACCAGATAGTTTTGCACATCTCCCAAGGGCGGAGGTACAGTACCAGCAGGGGCAGGAGTACGCAGCCGAGGCGTCGCCGCGGTCAGTTTGCTTCAGTCCGACCAGCATGAATTATCTCTCTTCCCTTCTGGTAGTCGATCCGGCTGTTCCAAGCAGTCAATCTGGAATCGATCCTCGACTAATTGCCGGTACGATGGATGCAGCTTATTTGGCGGATCAGGAGAGGGAATCGCACAGCGGCTAGGGAGGCCATCGATGTATGCAGATGCATGGTGCAAGAGGTGGAAAATGCCCATCGTCGTTCCAGAACAATAGGCACTCGTAAATATCGTAATTGGATATGTCTGCCCATGTTTTCCTGCAGCGTGAATCCTTTGACTGTACCATGTTGGACTCATGTGAATGTCGATGGGGGCGCCTTGAAGCTTGCTCCTCGGCAAGCGTTTTCATTCGTGAAGGGGCATTCCCTGCTTAACAGCAATTCTCAATTTCTAGCCGCACTTTGTTCATGAAAGAGATTATAGCATGAGTGGAGAGCTAGGCGACAAGCTCGTACGTCTCAAAGACCATCTCGACCATAATTGCGAAGCTCACTGCCATCTTTAGGTCCAGCAGGCGAAGCGCGAGCAGTCAATCGCTCAGCTGCTCCCCTACGAAACAGAAGCTGTGCGCCTCTTGACACGCGAAGTGCGTGAACTCAACAAGGAAGTTACGGCTATACTAGCACCGTTCGGCGGCACCTTCAATCCATCGCAGGATCCGGAGACGGCATGCCTCTTACTGATCAACCACCTCACAATGCGGCGCAAGAAGCGTTGTCTACTTGCGTATCACCGCGTACGCACGGCTAAACTTGAGGGACTCTGCTGGAGGGGCATCGACTTGACGGCAGACGCGTTCGCCAACTCATCATCCAACGATGCTGACGCGACTGGCGGACCGAGCACGAATCTGAGTCCCGAGGAGGAGGAGTACGTGCGGAGCTACGGTGACCTCCTGGCTGCTTACAAGGGCCAATGGACCGACGTTGACCTCACGGGGAGTTTGGAGCCGCCACGGGATCTTTTTATTGACGTGAGGGTACTCAAGGACGCTGGCGAGATCCAGACGGAGTACGGGTGAGCTACATGTGGTGATTGCGCTGGCAGGGCGGCGGCTAATGTCTGGCAGGGCAATCAACTTGACGAAGAACAGTCAATTCTATGTACGACAGGGTGATGTCGAAAGGCTCATCCAGCAAGGCTATCTACAGAGGCTGGGATGAAGCATTGAAAAGCCTACCAGTGCGTGGACTGGCTAGATACTACCGTTGACGGACTGACTACTCGACCATACGCGTACCATCAGAGCCGGGGCGTCAGGGGCATCGGCACGAACTGCCGAAGCGACACTGGTGACAGGACACGAGGAGAAGCAAAGGCATGAAGCTGCGTATGCTGGTCCTAGCTCTAGCTCACGTCACAATGTCAGTCACAACGTGGCGAGCGGCCTTTGACGGACGCAATGCTAGAATTCTGTCACGTTATGTAGGAAGTCATGCACGATGTGTAATATACGAATGTAGACTGGCGTCTTATCGGCGGCTTGATGGGCCTATCAAAGCAGAAAGAAAATGGTTCAAACTCTATCACATTGGAGAACCACTCCCAAAGCTCCACCGAGACCATGCCGCCAGTGATGATCGAATATTCTTCGCACATCATATTCGGCTCCCTTGTGCAATGTGCCTAGTGCAGCATTCGTCTCCACGCACATATTGAACGACTGACGACCATAAAATATAGGCACGCACGCGCCATGCGCTGTACTACCAAATCATCACCTTGATCTTGCTCGCCCAACTTGTACCACCATCAGCTCCAGATATCGTGGACGCTGCTCGGCCTAGCTGGCATTGTACATAGGCGCTCGTGGTCAGAGCATGTCCAGCGCCCAAGACAAACGGATGAGTGCATCCAGCCCTGCCCGGAATGGTCTTCCATTTGCGAATGAGAGCGCAATCGCGGACGAAGCATCTTCCAGCGACCACATCCGACCGAGTCCTATACCAGAACGACCAAGAGCTGGATCGTTCCGGCAACGAGGCTCGATATCAACATCAGGTCTATCATCATCCTACAAGACACCGAGTCGATCATATATCCACCATGCCACTCACAATGCGCAACAAGAGCCGGTAACATATGCCTCGTCGGGCGTGCGGGAGCAGACAGCAGGACTTTCTTCGTCGTTTCTTGCAACCCCGGCCGTTGAAGCACGGCCAGACTTTCCTCGACAATCCGACTCGTCCCCATCGCGGAGCAGCTTCTCAAGCGTGCTTGCAGAGCTCGATCAAGAACGAGGCAGTCATGACGGAACACCCAGAGTGGATCCTATACAAGAGAGGTCGGAGCCCGGATCGCCAGAAGAGCAAGATCGGCAGTTGTCCATACCTGGATTGATCATCACTGAAGGAAGTGGAGAGGAGGAAGAGGATGCCTCGACCGAGCGAACCCCCCTACTGAAATCGACTAGGCTCCAATCCGACATTGATGCCTCAAACCTTAGCGATGCAGATCTAGAAGGACAGGACAACCATCTCAGCAACGGCAAGGGCAAATCTGGCGTAGCCTACATCTCACCAGAGTCATGGGTCCGCAAATTGCACGCCGCGCAAGACCTGATGCTCCACCCCAAGCGCTGGGATGGCCGCAAGATCCTCAACGAAGCGGTACTCCGACCCGCCTCCATGCTACCCGCCGTATTCCTCGGCGTGCTGCTCAACCTGCTAGATGCCCTCTCCTACGGCATTATTCTCTTCCCACTTGGTGAGGACATTTTCTCCGCCATGGGACCCGACGGTGTGTCCATGTTCTACGTCAGCTGCATTGCCTCGCAGCTCGTCACTTCCATGGGCAGCATATTCCGCGGTGGTGTAGGATCGGAGATGATTGAGGTTGTGCCGTTCTTCCACAAGATGTGCTACATGATCATGGCGGACATGGGCACCGATAACCCGGATGCCGTAAGGGCAACCGTCATTGTCTCGTACGCTATGAGTTCCATCCTGACGGGCGTGGTCTTCTTCGGCCTGGGCTCGGCGCGACTCGGAACGCTTGTCAACTTCTTCCCGCACAGCATCCTGACCGGGTGCATCGGCGGCGTGGGCATCTTCCTCTTCCTCACTGGCATCGAAGTCTCAGCCCGGCTCGACGGCAACTTTCAATTCAACGGCCGGACTCTGAGCACCTTGGTCCAACCCCACTCACTCATGCTCTGGCTGCCCCCCTCTCGGCCTGGCAATCCTGCTCCTGACAATCAAGCGCTTCTACGACCGCCCCTGGCTCGTGCCAGCGTACTACGTCGGCATCACCGCCCTCTTCTACATCATCACCCTCGCCGTACCCTCCATCCACCTCGACGACCTCCGCGAGCAAGGCTGGATCTTCGAGGCGCCGGCTGCGGGCGTCCCCTTCTACAACTTCTACAGCTACTACAAGTTCGGCATCGTCAACTGGAGCGCCATCTGGCGCACCATCCCCACGCAGCTGGCCCTTACCTTCTTTGGCATCCTGCACGTGCCCATCAACGTGCCCAACCTGGCGCTTGTTGTGCAGGAGGATAATGTGTCCGTAAATCGCGAGCTGATCCTCCACGGCATCTCGAACACGCTCTCCGGCTGTCTTGGTAGCATCCAGAACTACCTCGTGTTTGTCAATAGCGTCCTCTTCATGGGTAGCGGCGGCGACAGCAGGCTGGCTGGTTTCCTGCTTGCGCTGGCCACTTTCGGCCTATGGATTGCGGGCCCGGTCGTGATTGGCTATGTGCCGGTAATGGTCGTCGGCACGCTCATCTACATGCTTGGAATCGACCTCGCCATGGAGGCGTTGGTGGCCACGTACGGCCGGCTGAGGAAGCTGGAGTACCTGACCATCGTCTGCATTGCGGTCGTCATGGGCGTGCACGACTTTGTCGTCGGTATTGCGGTCGGTATCGGCCTCGCGTGTCTGGTGTACGTGGTTCAGACGTCGCAGAAGACTGCCATCAGAGCGGAGTTCTCAGGCGCGGTCGCAGAGTCGACGGTCAGACGGCCGTTTAGGCAGCGGAAGTACCTGCACAAAGTTGGACCGCAGATCAGAGTAGTGAAACTGGGAGGCTACCTGTTCTTCGGAAGTATTGTCATGGTCGAGAAGAAGGTGCGGGCTGTGATTGATTCAGAGGCTTTTGCAGCGGAGCCCATCCGCTTCCTGGTCTTGGACTTTTCGCACGTCACTGGCATTGATTTCTCAGCTGCCGAGGCTTTCACTCGGATGAACCGGATCCTGCATCGACGAGATGTAACGCTCATCTTGGCTGGGGTGAGCTTGTCCAGCGACGTGGGTGAGAGTCTACAAATGGTCGGACTCTTCGTAGAGGACGAAGGAGAGGATGCCATCCCCGTGCCCACAGTCTTTGAGGAGCTGAACGGCGCGCTGGAGTATTGTGAGAACAGCCTTCTCGTCATGCTCACCGAGAAGCAGAGCAGATGGTCCACAGGCAGCAAGATCGAGCAGCAGCTCTCCTCGTCCATCGACATACCCTCCTCCCGCTCCGACCGCGCCTCCGTCACATCCCTCGACTCAGGCTTCGCCACACCACGCCGCAACCTCCTCCAGCACGCCGCAACCGCGACCCTGACCGAGCACCGCCCACCGGACAGCAAGCGCTGGCGCAACTTCAAGCAGCCTCTGCCCTTGATCCTGCAGACCCTCCAGGACTTTACAACCAAGAACGAGGACTTCTGGTTTCCCGCCGTCGCCTACTTCCAGAAGCGCGAGCTGAGCCAGGGCACGATCCTGTACCGGCCGGGCGAGCCCGCCGACGGGTTTTACATCTTGCAGAGCGGCGTGCTGAGGGCTGACTACGAACTCGACCAAGGGGGTTACCACGAGAGTATCGTGGCGGGCACCACGTGTGGCGAGTTGCCGTTCTTCAGCGAGACGGCAAGGACGAGCAGTGTTGTTGCCGAGAGGGATTGCGTTGCGTGGTGGTTGAGCATGGAGAAGTGGGGGGAAATGCAGAAGAAGGAGCCTGAGGTGGCGTGTGAACTGTTGAAGGTTGGGCTGAAGCTCAGTGCTGAGCGAATGGTGGCTATCACGTCGTATGTGCTCATCTCGGCGAGCTGAAAAGGTGCAAAGGGGAAAAGAAATGCAGCGGGGCTTGATGGTCGAGCGATTGTGGAGGGTGCATTAGCACGATAGCCTGCTAACCCCCAGAAAAGTTGATTATGAAGCTGTTTGGCCGAGGTCAACCTTTGGTCAACTTCCTCCGAGTTTTGACATTGCTGCTCTCTCCTGCCACGACGTGCGCGACAATGTGATATTCATGGTCAGGTTCATAGCTCCTCACAAGCATGGACCGCACCGCCTGGCCGGTATGTAATTGTGT
>CAWLAL010000253.1:0-27491 GCA_963854785.1 Vaccinium vitis-idaea | reverse complement strand
CTGCTGGGTGTCCTGCTCTATATGGCATGAGAGGTCCAAAGAAAAAACCAAAACGGAAATTAGCGTTTGATTGAGGCATTTCATCAATCAACAAGTACGCAGCTTAACAAAAATATTCATCAACCAAAGATTTTTACCACGAAATGCAGAAAATACAACAGGATTTACAACAACGTAAAAGGAAACTTCCCATAAAAATTCCATTTTTTAGGATTTACAACACAATGAAGGCAATTTTTGCTTTAAAGGGTGTTGAGGTGCAGACAACCTTCAGCAATATCGGAGGTGTGGGGGCAGGAGCCCCCACTGCTCCTAAAGTCGCACTTCGCTATAGACCCGACCTAATTATTTCGTTGTTAGCTTGTAGTTAGGGTAATACGTTTTCAGATAAAACAGAGACACAGAGAGGCGAGAAAAAACGCAGATCTCATAGAGATTGCGAGAAGACTTGTACTCTTGATTTCGATTTCATAGTGAACTGGTGCGGCTCCCGTGGTTTTTCCTCGCGTTGAGGTTTTCCACGTATATCTGTGTCTCGCTTTCTTTTCCGTTTTTCATTACGCACGATTACTTATTTTTCTGTTTTGTGATTCATTGTTTCCAAGATCCGTAGGGGTGTTGTGGGGTTGCGAAAATCCAAACAAAGGGAACCCATTGTTAACGCCCAGGATTTGGCCAAGTGATTATGAGAATAAATGCGTTTTTATGAGGTCAAATGTTATATTTTTATGAGGTCAAATGTTATATTTTCACGGAGGCCAAACATTCCAAATCTTAAGGCCACTAGAGATTTGCTTCGTCGTTAAGTTCAAAACCCCAAAATTAGTTGTGCGCAAGCTATCCGGACGTCCGGGGATCACTTTAGCCCCGTGAACTATCAATTTAACCAATTAAACTATAGACATTATACTCAATTAACGGGCCAAATTACTCACGAGTTTTCTATGTTTTCTACCCCTAAACTATACCAGTTTTGTCTATGTAGTCTCAAACTATTAATTTCGTTTATGTAGTCCATTAACTATCTATTTGAATCCTATTGGATCCAATTGATAATGAGATTAGTAATTTTGGACGGAAAATCAAACACGTGAGGCGCACGTGCTATTTCCCCCAAATATGAGGGGCTTAAACGTCATTGGACCCCTAGATATTTCTGGAACACTTGGAATAGAACATCGTTGCTCTGGTACTCTCTCTCTCTCTCTCTCTCCATGCTCTGCTACGCCGTCCTTTCTCTCTCTCTCTCTCTATCTCCATTGTCAACTACTTTGCTAAATGGGAAGCAAAACACAAATGGGAAGCAAACCTACAGAATTCGGGTGGATCAGTTGAGGCACAGGGAAGATGCAATCCCCAATTGTAAGTATAGAAATCCTTCCTCTTTTTCGATGTTGGGGTTTTCTATTAGAATCCAGCACATCCATTTGTAATAATCCCTTTTAACTTCTATTGCCTTCAACTTCATCTTTAGATTCTTGTTTTCTTTGGTTAGGTCTTGGTTGATTTGTTGAATGTCTGCACATTTCAATTCTAAAACTCCTTTCTCACTTTGCAAAGTTTCATTATTTGCCTCCAATTCTTTTTCTTTAGGGTGTGGGTCAACCCAATAGAAATACTTGCATTTTTTTCTCTGTCTTTCTGCAGCCAATAGAAGCAAGAATTAGAGAGCTAAAAATGTAATGTTTATGGATTTATTAGAGAGCTTATTTCTTACCTCATACTTCCCACACCCTAAGAATCTTCTTCTTAGATTTGCTTCTGTGTTTGACTTTCTAATTGGGGCTAGCAATCCACAAATAGCAAGTAGGGTATTCATAGTGGGTGCTTGAAGAGGAAGAAGATGAGGATGACATGGTTAGGCTGGGAATGTGGGTATGGGGGAAGGGGGAAGAGAGAGAAATTATGGGTGATCTGTTTTTGTGGTGTGATTGTGCTTCTATTTATATGTATAGTAGTAAAATAGAGGAATAGTAGTAAAATAGAGGAAAAACCCTCCTAGTTTTGGCACCAACTGGGTGAGGGAGGTGAAGTACCCTCTTTGCCCTTAAATTATTGCATATGTTTCTCACATGTTTGGTTTTTCATCCAAAATCACCACTGCCATTATCAATTAGATCCAACAGGATTCAAATAGATAGATGAGGGACTACATAAATGAAATTACTAGTTTGAGTACTATATAGACAAAACTGGTATAGTTTAGGGGTAGAAAACTTAGAAAACTCATTACTCACTAAACTCGCGCCATCACAAAATCCGGACGGACCGAGAGCTCGCGCGTGCCTAGCACAATATTCGCACGTGTTTGTTACGCCCTCTGTGTTTAGAGAGAGAAACAGTCGTCTCTTTCCTGTAGGTGCCAGAATCCCACAACCTCGGCCTAGTGAGAGAAAACATTCTAGGGTTCTTCCTCTGTGATCGGATCACCATGTACAGAACGGCAGCTTCACGTCTCAAGGCTCTCAAGGTCAGCAACCCCATAAACCTAGTTTTACACATATAATTAGTGTTGATGTGTGTATTGCCCAATTTCGGATTTGTGATTTGAGCGCTGGAATGATGCGTAATCACTGGAGAATTTCGTTGTCTTTTTGTTTTGTTTGTGAGATGTCTTGAATTGATTGTAATCTCAGAGTATCTGTAATTTTCGTGTTTTTGCAACAGTTCCGAAAGAGATGAAATATGGATTACTTGTACCATAGTGGAACTTACTATTAACTTGTTAGATTAACAATTACTAGCATTTAAGGCCCGTTTGTTTGACGAGACTTACAGTCGAAGGATATGATAAGTATGATATGTTGTCCCATGAGATTAATGGTGATAATGGGGGTTTAATGATACCATACCACACGCTATTAATGCGTCACTCTTCACGCTCATAGACAGTCAAACAAACAGGCCCTAAATATTAATAGTACGTCAGTGGTCATGAATATTTTAGCTTTAGACAAAGAAGTTGGAAATGTGACTTAGGTTTTTATTTTATTTTTTTATTATTATTATTATTATTATTTATCTCAATTGTGGAAGCAGGGTCGTACGGGCAATAGGATACTAACCAGGTTTGCGAGTTCAAGTGCTGTTGCTACAAAGTCATCTTCTTCAGGCGGTTTCTTCAGCTGGCTAACTGGGGGGAGGTCGAGTTCGCTTCCCCCTCTACAAGTCCCACTTCAAGGTATTACCCTTCCACCACCATTGCCTGACCATGTTGAAACGGGTAAGACCAAGATAACAACACTCCCTAATGGTGTCAAAATTGCCTCAGAAACATCTCCGGTACGTATGGGATAATTATATGTTTAGTTTCTTGTTGGTCCTTCCATCTGTTTTTAAGTGTAGTTTATATTCCATCAAATTTGTTGATTGGACAGCATCCTGCAGCCTCTATTGGATTGTATGTTGATTGTGGGTCAATCTATGAAACACCAGAACAATTTGGGGTCACACACCTGTTGGAACGTATGGCCTTTAAGAGCACGAGAAACAGGAGTCACTTGCGGGTTGTGAGGGAAGTGGAAGCAATCGGTGGCAATGTGACAGCCTCAGCTTTGAGGGAGCAGATGGGGTACACGTATTATAATTTGAAAACTTATGTTCCTCAAATGGTGGAACTGCTTATTGATTGTGTGAGGAATCCTGTCTTCCTAGATTGGGAGATCAATGAGCAGGTACAATTTTGCTGTGCATTTTTCATGTCGTTTTTGGATTATTCTTGTAGACTTGTACTGACAAATGTTATCTTTAACAGCTTCTGAAGGTGAAAGATGAGATCTCTGAAGCATCTAACAATCCACCAAGCCTACTTTTGGAAGCAATTCACTCCGCGGGTTATTCGGGTGCATTGGCAAATCCTCTTGTGGCCCCCGAGTCTGCAATTGGCAGATTGGATAGTACCATTTTGGAGGAATTTGTGGCAGTGAGTTGGACAAAACTTTGCATTTTTTGTCTTACATCACCATTAATTTTGAAGCAATTATAACCTAAATCAGCTTGGAGGAGATTTTACATTATAACCTTATTCTCTGTTAGTATTTTGAAATCGAAATTATAACCAAAATCAGTTTGTTCATCCCGTGTTTATTGTTTTCTGTGGGTGGTTTGCATGTACGTTATTTTCCTTTTGAAAATTGTAGGAAAACTATACTGCTCCTCGAATGGTCCTTGCAGCTTCTGGTGTTGAACATGATGAGCTGTTAAAATTTGCGGAGCCATTGCTTTCTGACTTACCCAGTGTTCCTCGTCCTGAGCCACCAAAATCTGTTTATGTTGGAGGTGATTATCGTTGTCAAGCTGATTCAGGGGTATGTATAATTACATACTTAATCGTGATTTTTTACTTCTAGTCTAGGATGTGTTACCGTTGACTCTTTAACATGGATTTCTGATATAGGATCAGTTAGTTCCGAGACTGACATAATTTTTGGTATGCCTCTGTGGCCAGAAAACTCATTTTGCCCTTGCTTTTGAAGCCCCTGGTGGCTGGATTAAGGAGAAGGAAGCAGTGACTTCTACTGTTCTTCAGGTATTAATCTCATTATTGGGCCTTTGTTGTGGTTCAGCTTGCTGCGACTCTTTTCACCCCCATTTATGAGTGGGATACAATTACAAGAGATTATGTTTCTAATTTTTTGTATTTGTTCTCCTTTGCATTCATGTTGTTTGGATGTTGACCTTTGGAAGCGATAATACGTACATTTTTTCTGCCTAGATGCTAATGGGAGGAGGTGGATCCTTCTCAGTTGGTGGTCCTGGAAAAGGAATGTTCTCAAGACTGTGTAAGTGTATAAGACAGACACTTTTATCCATGCGATATTGTAATAAGCTTGATATGCTTTAGAAATGCATTTCCATATCTGCATGGTCATGAAACTGTTTTAGATTTTTACATATAGTTATCTTCTCATCGGTGTTCTTATTTTATTGTCCATTTGTTGTATTTATATGATTGTGTAGATCATCGTGTCTTGAACCAGTATCCGCAAATTCATGCGTTTTCTGCATTCAACAGCATTTACACCAATACTGGCTTGTTTGGAATTGAAGCTGCCACTGTAAGTCATTTCTCCTCCGTATTACATGAACCATACCTGTTACTCATGCTTTTCCTTTGGAAGTTTCAATGTTGCAATCCAATTTGCAACTTAAGTGCATGGAAACTTCAATGGGTAAAGTCACGGATATTGTTGGCTGTTTCAAAGTGAATGTCTTTGTTCCTTGGGTGCCCACAAATGGATGTCTTCTCGATACATTTTAAAGATAACGTTTATAATAAAACGTACTACAAATGCCAGAAGCATAGCACAAAAAGAATTTTTTGATGTTATGATGGGCGATTGCAATGCCAACATGAGGGAATTGACAGGCGTATAGGCTTTCCTTCTTGAACTTAGTGCTTGCCGACAATGTCACTCTTTTTTGGAGAGAGGAGGTTCTATGAGCATGTAATGCATAGCTTGATAGGCTCAAAGTAATAAGGATATAACATTACATTTTGTTATGTTTTCATGGCTATTCTGGTCTGAAGCTAATGGTGCTTGATTTTTAAATTCAGGGCTCTGATTTTGTATCAAAGGCCATTGATATAGCCGTGACAGAACTTATTGCAGTTGCCACACCTGGAGAAGGTATGCTGTTATACCTTTACTTGCTTCTATCCTATCTATTTTGGTTCTAGGGATTCCATCTCTTGCATTTAGATTGTTTACGGTGGCGTAATGCGTTTTCTTTGTTTTTTTTTAATTAAGTGGTAAAATGTATGAAAGGAACATCTATAGGCTGGAAGTTTGTACTTGCACCTAAACCTATGAAGGAATTCAGTTGTTACCTTTAGGAGAACATTACAGAGAGAAATGATAATTTTAGTTTGGATCTTTCTATTATCCGCCCATTGGGCGGACGGTAAAACACAAAACAATCAAAATTCTTACATGGAAGAGTTTTCACTGTTTGAATTCTTACATGTAAGAATTCAGATTCTATACACTTTATTGTCCGCCTAATAGGCGGACGGTAGAATACTCCTTTTAGTTTTCTCATGTGTTTATTCTAATCACATTTTCCCCATCTCCCCTTTTGCCTCTATTCTTCATCTTTCCACTTCCACTGGCTGGCAGTTGACCAAGTTGAGTTAGATCGGGCCAAACAGTCGACAAAGTCCACCATTCTTATGGACCTCGAATCCAGAGTAAACAACTTCTTCCGTACATCTGATGCATGGTTATAATTTTTGTTCTGGATTTTTTCTGACCAGCTCACAATTGAGTTTTTATCTTGCAGTTGGTTGCATCCGAAGATATTGGTAGACAAATTTTGACGCACGGAGATAGGTAATTCGTGCTTCTCTGTAGTGACTTGTGGATTTGATTACCCTGCACAATTCACTTAAATCAATTTTTATCTGCATGGTTAAGGCATATAATGGTGTATTTAAGAAGGTAGTTTTTGGAAGTAGAAATGAGACACATTAGTACAAAGTCATGACATGCATCCACGCTATATGATCTGTTATTTGGTTAAAAGATGTGAGATTACGCTAACCTACAGAGTCTAGGTTGCTGATAAGACTATTCTAGGTTGCTGATAAGACTATTGAATGCGAATTTGATTATTATATCGACACGGACATTCATGCAAGGACCTGTATACCTCATTGAATATTGAATCTGGTGTTTTAGCTAAAATTTGATCACTGTTTAGTTGGGGAGACAAACACGGTGGCAGCCTGTATTTTTGGGATTGGCTTTAAAAAGTTTCAGGTGGTGTTACATTATTGAGCAACAGAAACTTTAAGTTTGGGAGATTAACTGGGGATGAGTACCAATTTCTGTTCTTCCTTGCGTATCTTTCTTTTTTGTAGTTCTAAAGTAGCTGATCTCAAAATTTTCAAAAGAAAAAAGAAAAACACCAATTTTTTATTTTTTATTTCATGATAACTGGATGTCCGGGTCAATTTGCGCGCACCTTGACCAATTCTGGGGCACTGGAGGTAATGACCGGGCATAACCCCTAGTGGCCCCAAGAGTTTGCTGGCAAGGGGAATCGAACATGAGACCTTAGGTGGGAGCAAACCCCAGAAAACATTGAACTTGACATGTAAGTATATCATCTTCTCATCATTAAAAGTTTCCATGAATTTTATCTTCCTAGGAAACCTGTGGAGCATTTCTTGAAGCTTGTGGATGAAATTTCATTGAAGGATATTGCTTCTCTTGCTCAAAAGCTGATTTCTTCCCCTCTTACAATGGCATCTCATGGAGATAGTATGTCCCTGTTTCATCCTGATATTCTTTTCTGATTTTCTTCAGTATAATGTGGTTGAGTTTTTGCTAATTTTCTATCCTTTTTCCGGCAGTCATTCATGTTCCAAGCTACGACGCAGTCAGCAGCAAGTTTCGTTCAAAATGAAATTGCTTCCTGCCATTTTGAACCTTTTTGGTGACTTACGGCTAATTACTGTGTATAATAAGAAGGAAATTAACTTAGTTTACGAATAATATGGTGATCTAGCGGGCAGAATTTTGCCTCTTGATTCACCTGATGGCTTGTTTCTTGGTGTCTGATCAGTTTTTTCGTGGTTTGTACAAACAAACGGGTATCGTTTGACACAGAAATTTTCAATTTTTTCATGTTCGCAGAAAGTATTATTGCAGAATCTGTTTCTGCTTCCCATTGCATGAATGGTCTCTCCCACGTCTTTCAAATTTGTTCTCTTTTTCTGGCAAAGAATAGGACCCTGCTGGGGGTACAGAAGCTTTTGCACAGAAATGGTACCGAGCTCCTGCGGGGACCCACTTTTGGGTCCCACACGAGTGATCCGAACCGTTCAAAAATGTTGGTTGGAACGGTGGGACTTTGGTTGGAGCACTTCCAACCGTCCGATTGAGCTGAAATTTTGTGGGGCCCCTCGGAAAAATGTTTTAAGAACAATGAACGGTTCAGATCACTCGTGTGGGACCCAAAAGTGGGTCCCCGAAGGAGCTCGGTACCATTTCTGTGCAAAAGCTTCTGTACCGCCAGGTTTATCCCAAAGAATATGCTCTGTACGTGTAAATATATACATTGTTGTTTGGTCCCTGCCTTGAGCCTTCTACGCAAATCATTGGACATTGGAATTTGAGAATCTCAGTTTGTTATCATGTGCAATTAAATACTAATATGAAGTTGAAGTTTCTTTTTTCTTTTTTTTTTGATAATAAGTTGGAGTTTCTTAATCCCAGCAACTGATTAGCACTACCTGTTTCGTGGTTCTTTTACTTATTTATAGCAAAATAATCGAGTGCGAGCGTGCCAGAGAGAGTTTCAATCTCCTCCCTCAGATTAAGTTTGGAAAAACCAAATATAATCAGGCGATTGTGTTGTGTTGGTTCAATTACCTCAATTAAGAGGATTTTTTCTTAACAAGTGAAGAAATACAAACCAATATACTTAGGAAATCAAAGAACAACAAAGAAACAAGATACTTCGATTGATAAATCAAAGGTAAACTTACTTCGAAATTGCCTCCAACTTCAAATACAAGAACAAGAACTTCGAACAGGTGATTGTTACAAGAACAATCGAGATTAATCCTAACTACTTCCTAATCTACTTCGAATTGAGTTCGAAATCCTAAACTACTTTGCCAATAAACAAACCAAGCATCAGTTTTTTGATAGCTGTTTGTTGAAGATTTATCCGGGGGATTTTTACTCTTCAATTTCTTCTATTTATAGACGCTACTTGCAGTTGAACTTCCCGCTTAATGAATTTGAACTTGGCTTGCTTCGAACTCTAACTTCTACTCTTCGAGTTGGCAGTTTCTTCCCTCTTCCACGTCTGAATTTGAATTCTTCCAATTCTTCTTCCATAAGCTTTTATTTTGAATCTGCACAGTTACTTTACACTAACTCAAATGATTACGAGTTAAGGAAATAACTGCCTCTCAAGAAATACTCCACGTGTTCTAACTGCTATCTATTCCGTTTCACAAGTTTACACGTGGAGTTTACGTGTTCAGCAGTTAACATTATGGCTTCGAAGCCAGTTTTTATTTTATCCTTGATTTGTAACTGCCAATAACCGCTTTTTGATTTTAAGAGGCAATACGACATCGTATTTACTCCAATGTATTCTTTTAATCTAGTGTATCTTCATCGACAGATAATTGCCAACGTTTGGCATTTTTGATTACGTGTCAATCAATTATTGGATTTAACTTCACATAAAGTTAAACAAACTGATTACCACTGAATTTTCCATTTTCAGAAACCAAAACACTTAATGGTAACCACTACAACACACACACATACATAACATATACTCCCCCTGTTCAAAATTGCCGGTCCTATACGGAAATTTCAACTTTTTAAAGGAGACATCAATAATTCATTCACATTTTAAAAGATACATTGATTTCCAAATTCCAACAATGCCCTTGTATTTCAAATTTGAAATCATTCTTAATAGTAAAAAATAGGGCGAGCAATTTGGAACGGAGTGAATAATTTTGTATACAAATATATACTCCTATATTATTTACGCGCGAAATGAAAACCCAAACTTTTCATAAAGTTAAAACAAAACGATTTTCCTAATTGAAGTCCACATCTTCTCAGATCGTTAGCTTATCAAAAGAAATGAAATACTGAAAATTTCATCCAACATACAAATATCAGCTGAAATAACGAGTACCCAAAACGGCAGAAAACGCAATCAAGATCCAAAAAGTCAGCGCAGCCTCTTGTAGCAAGAAAAACTAGAAACGCGAAACCAAAGACTCAAAAGCATAGAATTAGTTTGCGTTTCCAATTACGTTGGCTTTACGTACCTGCGACTTAAGCCCGTAATATACTCCCAATTCCTCCTTGTTTCCGCCTGGCTGAGAGAGAGAGAGAGAGACAGAGACCGAGACCGTTGTTTTGTTGGGTGCGCGGAATGAGATGAAATGCCTCGGATAGTTCTTTTGTCGGTTCATGTACAGTGACAACTGACGAAGGACGATTAGCACTGAGTTAAAGTGGTGAAATTCTCTTTGCACTCTTTAAGAAAGCGCGTAGGGAATTTTATTTACGTAATTATTTAAACGGTCTATTTTATTAAGAAAATAAAGTGGAGTTATTTTTGCGAAAAATTAAATCAATCAGATATCAGTAAGTGTTTGATTTATCTTGAAAACAGTGGAGAGTTAAAAATATTCAATTGTTCAATACTTCCAATATAAGTGAAAAATTTACCGATATTTGATTAACTAGATTTTTTGTAGCAATGATTTATACGTAATTATTTACGACGGTTTGGATGATGATGGTGGGGCCAAGATAAGCCCCGCACGCTTTCTTAAGTTTTTGTGTGCGTGGATAATTAGAAAAGTGGGCCTGGATAATGAGAAAAGTGAGGGCGGGAATAGAAATTCCCGTTGGGCGTATAAGGTGAAGTTTTCCAAAATAAAGTCAATTGGCTTTTTGGATTTTGTCGTTATTTAAAAAAATTTGCAGTTGTTAGCCTTGCGTCAAACTTTTGTGGAATATTGAGATTCGTTTCAGAAATGTTATAACCGAAAGGTAACAACCACAAACGTAATTTTTTTTGGATATTTCTAGAAAAAAGTTTAGGTTTCGGTCATAAATTTTTACTTTTCCGATTACTCTCATCGAGATGAACCAATAATCCACAAAAGTTTAATTCAAAATTAATAATGTAATTTTTTAAAAAAAATAAAGACAAATTTTTTAACACTTTTAACTAAATGACTTATTTAGGGAAACTCTAACTATAAGTATAAGTAACGTACCTACCCCGCAGAAAAACTAAAATATCCTTTGTGGAAGGAAGATAATTCTCTAATTGGAAACTTCATTGTCACCATCACTTCTAGCATGTCTTGCGCTATGTCCCACTCCCACATGAGGAGTTATTCTATTCTCTTGGAGTATGGTTGAATACGAATTTGCAAACATGTGTAGGGTTTACATACTGAACACAAACTTGGACCTCATATCAACCATGTCCTAGGGGCATTGAAAATTTTCTCCTCCCACTTCCGCGGACTCGGGGGGCCTGCTATCCCGAAGGGGTGGCAAGGGAAACAACTCCCATGACGCCCCTGTTTTGGGCACAAACTTCATATCCCAATTCCTTCCTTAAGTCTCTGTTTGGCCACCGGATAGCAAAGCAACTTCAACTTTTTGCTGTGAAAAAATACGAGGAACCTTGACTTATAATTTGATTTGCACGACTTATTTATTATTCTTGCAAATTATGTTTCATCTTCAGTTATCTTTTTATATTTTGGTTGAAAATTTGGAGAAAGATATGGTGCATCCTGTAAAATTTGGTGTATTTTATGCAAATTTTAGTTAGTTACGCAACAGGTGTACCTTGAACTTATATGGTACAAATAATTTTAGAGGATGGTAAGCGTAATTTTTATGTATGGAAAATGATACAAAGAAGATGTCAAAATCAAGCCTATTTTGATTTCACTCGAAAAAAGCCTATGGTACACACCATAAAATAATTTTTATAACAAAAATTTTGATATCCAAAAAATACGTAACTAATACAAATGATAAGCATAACTAACCACAAAAAAAAAATGCATAACTATTTTTGGATTTATCATAAAATTTTGATATCCAAAAAATGCATAACTAGTATATATATATATACGGGGATTTTCCTATCCGGACCCCCGGATTGAAGGAAAATCCCTTTTTTTTTTGTGTTGCAAAATGTTTTGGGAAAATCCGAGCCGTCCAATGTGTTCAAAAGGTGTTTTCCAAGGTCCACGCGAGAAATCTTCAAAAAAAAATACCGGGAAGGGCTTGATCCAAGCAGTTTTCGCAAAAACTGTAAATATAAAGTTTTTGCGAAAACTGCTTGGATCAAGCCCTTCCCGATATTTTTTTTTGAAGATTTTCCGCGTGGACCCTTGAAAACACCTTCTGAACACATTGGACGGATCGGATCGTCAAAAAAATGCTCGGATCACGGAGGTCCGGAAGTCCGGAGTCCGGACTAGAAGTGGAACATATATATATATATATATAATAATGATCTATTGAGGACTCCCTTAGGATAAGGGAGTGCGGACCTCACCATTCCGGATCAAATTTTGACGATCCGAACCACTCAATGTTTTTAAAATGCATTTTCCAAGGTCCACGCGAAAAATCTTCAAAAAAAAATACCCGGAAGGGCTTGATCCACACAGTTTTTGTTAAAAACGCTATATACTTGGAAAATGCATTTTAAAAACATTGAGCGGTTCGGATCGTCAAAATTTGATCCGGAAAGTCGAAAAATGGCTTGGTCCGCACGGAATTTTTGTTTGAGGGAGTCCTTAGTAGATCGGCTTCCTATATATATATATATATATATATATACACCAAACTTCACCTCCAAACTCCCGGATTCTGTTAAGTTCCAGACCTCCACCTTCCCAATTTTTTTTTTAAAATCCGAACCGTTAGATGTGTTTAAAAGGTGTTTTCAAGGTATTAGCGTTTTGTGAAAAACAGCTCCAATCAAGCCCTTCCGGGTATTTTTTTTTTGCCAAATCTTCGCGTTGGACCTTGAAAACACCTTTTAAACACATCTAATGGTTCGGATCGTCGAAATTTGGTCCGGAAAGTCAAAAATACCCCTAGGTCCGTAACTTAACTAAGTTAAGGGGGTTTGGATAGGAAGGGGACTCATATATATATATATATATATATATATATATATATATTTTTTTTTTTTTTTTTTTTTCTTTTTTCTTTTTTCTTTTTTTTTTTCTGTATGAATGCAATGAAAAAGTGAAAATGAATATCACAAATATCGAATATGTAGAAGAGTCTTTGAAAGTTTTCACTCCTCGAATTGTGGAACACTTTTGAATTTGAAAAAACTTTCCATTCAAAAAAATTCTCCGGCAAAAATATTTTAGTAAGCTCTAATTAAGTGTTTGAGAGGAATAATGGGCAACATTTATGTGATGCACAATCTTGAGGAAGAGATCGACGGAGGACATAAGAACATCTTCCAAATTTCGTTTGTTCTTCAAAAGGTAAACCCTTTGTTTTAATTTATACCCGTTTTTTCTACAAGTGTTTTTTTATCATCTCAAGTTTTAAGTTCTTGAACGGATTCTAATAATCTCTATTGGATCTTTTAGAAATGATTGTGACAGAATATGAAATCTTTATCAGGATAGACTTGAAATAATATTTACAATTCTCCAAGCGAAGCCTATTCTATGACTATTTTCAGTAACATAAGTTGATGGTTTTAAAATTTATAAACGCCTAAGTGTTGAAACTCCAAGTGCTTAAAAAGTTTATAATCAAATTTGAGAACCATGCAACCCTCAGTACCAAGTCATCTAAACTACCCCGTTATGACTGATACTAGATTGTGTATCTTTAATTTCAAGAGAGTAGTATTGCATGATGGATTTTCGTGAGGAGGGCTACAGTTGCGACAAGTGACACAAACTAATTGGTTTTGTGATGAAATACTTTAGCACGCATTGTATCATTAACAAGTGTCATAAATCTTTCTTGAAATTCAAAGTAATAAATCATGATTTAGTGTTGAATTTTGAAACCATATAACCATTCCTATATATATGTTAACACGTACAACCCCTAAATGGAAAGTTTAAAATCAACAACTCTCCCTCCGATTATATTCCATTCAAATTCTATAACTAATCCTAATCAATTCTATAACTAATCCTAATCAATTCTATAACTAATCCTAATCCTAAAAGGTAACATTCAAACTTTGAAATATTACCTCTTTGAATTCTTGCCCAAACTCTACCTTCTACTTCTCTTCCTCCCTTTGTCGTATTCTCTCCACGCCCCACTCTCTCTCTCTCTCTCTCGTGCGTGCAATTTCTCTCAAAGGTAAGCATGTTCTCAACTTTGTCAGTCTTCTTCATTTTTATAAGCAATCTGTTTTCTTTTTCCTACTTTTCGTACTCACCGCTTTAAATAATCGTTCAAATGGGTTCGAGCGGTATATTTTTTTGTGACAACTTATGAATTCTTCGAATTGCAGACCACCATTCAAGTCAATTCCCCAACGTATTGCATTGATGTGCGTTCAACCTTAGCAAAAGTTTTGATTGATCTCTTGCTCTATTCCAAATTTCCAGGCTCGAGTCTGTTAGAAAGGTTGGTGGAGTTTGTTTATTGCAGTGTATTGCCAATTGCAAGGTGGATTGATGAGCTTTACGTACTTTGATGCTTTTTTTTTCCTTGAACAATTGGACTTTCCTTATGCTCTGTATTTTACACCCTTTGCCATGTCAAACCAAGACCGATCTATATCCGATGCATGCAAACTTCGTTTTTTCAATTTCTGTATAATTTTTTCAAACTATGCTTTGTGTTTTTTTGTATCATGATAGTATCAGATATTTTTTGTTTGGTTGATTGTTACGCTTCAATCATTTTTATGTATAAGAATGATGCCATACATTTTATGTATAAGAATGATGCCATACATTTTGGGTTTTCCTTTTCTCTGCAGGTATTATGTTGATATATATGAAGTAGCAAACTATTGGGCTACGATGAACAATGTTTATGTTTCACGTACCAAACCAATGTTATAGAAAATTTAGTTCCCTTCGTCTCCTTAATTCAATTTATCATATGCCGTTTTCGTACTCATTTTTATGAATTTCAATAACTCATTCACATTGGAATCTATCTATACCTTCGTCTCATGATTAACAGGAAAATAAACGGAAGCCAATAGCTATCCAAGAAGATCCATTTTAGCAATCACGGGTGTCCATATTGCTACAGATTGCTAACCCCATACGAGATCGCCATTAAAGATAGGTGAAACTTTCTTGGTTCGAAATTCATGGTATGTAAATAGTTTGTAGCAGTATATCAATCTTGGTTGAAACTTATATCTATGAATGGAAGTGGCATGACATTTTAACATCTCCTCTTCTATTTTTTATTATTTTGAATAAAAATCATGGTATGTAAATTGTTTTTTTTCTTTTTTTTATATATTATGTATGAGCCTTATGAATAATACAACGTTCATGGGAAATAAGTAAAGCCATTTATACAAATGTTGTCAAAATGTGTAGTTTATTTTTTCATTTGAAAATGACACAACTTGTTAATAGAAACCAAAAAATACCAACAATTGGGACGAAGAGAATTTTTTTTGTTTTTGAAAATTAAATCAAATGTATAATATCTTTACTTGAATTCGTCCCGTGCTATGCCGCTAGTGTGTGTGTATATATATATATATATGTCAAACTGATAAGAAATTTTACGTCAAAGAAATGAAATAACTAACCAATTTTGGGCCTTCATCGGCGTGAAAGCGATTTGGAGATGAAAATACTGGAAAAAATATGAAAAATATCAAACAAATACCTAAGAACTACAACAACAAAAAAAGTACAATATCTTAAAAGAGCCATCCAATGACGTGATACGCGCCTTCAAAGTTTTAGTATTTTCGGGCAGGAGGATTGAAGAAAGAAATTGATTCTTGATTCCATGGTCACAACCAATTGATTCCATTGATCATGCGCTTCTCTTTGTATGGGTTGATCTCCTGTTAGAAAAAAGTGAGGAATATCAATCACTACCAATCTCTATAGCTAAAGAAATACATCAATAATTAACTACAGAGTGACTAGTGTAAATCAAAAGATTTACAATATAAGATAATCCAAAGTAAGAAGAAAATAAATGGTAAAAGGTAATTAGAAAAATGGGTAACTATATATAGAACATGTAAATTTTTTGAAATTGGTGTATAGTACTCAATTTCCATATAGGAATGGGTCTATTCTAGAATATAGATTGTGTACTATAGGTTTCAATAAAAAAAAATTAGTCGATTATGGAAAGAGTAATAAAATTATTTATGGATATAAACTAAGATTTTCATGGTTTGAAATTCAAAAATGATTTATGGAATGTGTATATTTTCTTTGATAATGCTACATTGCTTCCTTTACAATTTCCATCACAACCCAATCAATTCATGCCACTTGTCACGCTCACGGCGCTCCTTGCGAAAACCCATCCTGCAATACTATAATAGACTAGCATCAAACACGTGCTACGCACAGAGTCGCAATACACGAAAAAAATTTAACTATTGATGAATACTTTCAACATTAAAATGGCCTTGTTTGTTTGTTAGTTAGTTTTCCTCAAAAATCTAGACTCGTACCGTGCTACATGATTATATGCTACTTTGATTCCACAATCTAGCGGAAAACCATGCTATGTACGGGATGAACTAATGTTATCATATACCAATAATTTAAATTTGTATGGCAAGAATAGTGTTATTCTACAAAACACGTGTATTATTTTTGGTATTAAACATATTGATGAGTGATTAATCGATGAAAGTGTGTAATTTTTGGATATTAATCATGTTGATGTTGATTAACCTATGAAAATGTGTATTCTTTTGGGTATTATACCTTTTTTTTATACTAAAAATCCATCCGTTCGTAAAGATAATCCATTGCCAAAAAACCTCTAATTTCCGGATAGAAAAATAGAGCAACTCCGTACATGATTTATACATTTCTTCATATAAAATTAAATAACTAATTGAGATTTTTGCCCAAAAATTGCACGTCGCTTTATAATTAATAGACTACTCTTTTGTGGGATGGTGGTGGAAGAATATTAATTTTAGGTGCTACCTCCGAGTCAAAATCCTGGCTCCGTCCCTGTGTATTACTCTCTAATATAAATTGTCAAAAAAATCTTATAACTTGTTTAAGTACCACACAAAATCAAACTTAATCAAATCTTAAAATACCTCGCGACCTTCATATTTTGCTCTGGGGCTTAACTCCTTTGTTTATGGAGCTGGACATTGCAGTGGTGCAATCGTTGTGCTTAATGTATGATTGGTTCAAAATATTAATTCACTCATATGGATATATAGTTTCTTATATTTGGATGTTAGTTTTGCGATTATTACTTATCGTATCATATGTGTAGGGCATATATTTGAGTTTTGAATTTTTTCCACAATATAATTCAAATATATTCTACGGCTTCTTATTTTGTTCATATATTAATTGTTTAAGTTAGATAGATATTCATCATTCTATCTTAAATTAGAATATAATACTATATGTCACTTTGTCAGAAGAAGAAGAAGAAGAAGAAGAAGAAGAGAACAAATTCTATCCCACAAAACTCAAGAAAGGTTGGCTAAAAGAATTGTTAAGATCTTATTTGTCATGTGATAGTCATATAGTAATTTAGTATTGTACCTTTCAAGATCTTAGCAATAACAACTATTAACTTGACACTTACTGCTAAATTGAGAATAATATTCCAATTATGTAACCCTTTGACCATTTTTGCGTTCAAAATGTTGTTTTGACAATTTCAATCGAATGATTTTCTCATCAAGGTTCTCACACCAATCCTGTAAAAGCCGAGTCATTTTTTAACCAACATAAATTTCAACATCGAAAGCCATTATAGATTTTTAAAAAAATGAATACCAATTAATAGAAACTGAAAAAAAAAATTATTACGAACTAACTCACCGTTACCAAAACATGGGTTATTTGTTCATTTGCACCAGGCCAACCATGGCCCTAGCCAAAGTATAAGAACAACTATAAGGTTTGCATGAAAATATAATTGGTTGGATTGAGAGAGTTAAGAGTTTTTTAGACTGATGGTTGAGAAAATAGGGGATGGACATTTTCATTTTTATAAGTTTTTGATGTATTTGAAATTTAAAACTAATTGAGTATTGTTTTTATTTGCAAATGTTGAGTGATTTTTTAAATTATTTTGAAATTTTTAATTAGCTAATTAATTGTTTCATTTGTAGAATTTATTGATTGATGAGTATTTGAAATTTAAAATTATTTGACAGATTATTTTCTTTACAAATCTTGAGTGTTGATTCCTTAAATCATGGAATTTGCTTGAAATTTTGAATTACCTATTTATGGTAATTGAATTATTGCCACATGTGTCACTCAAAATCCTATACGACAAACCAACTATTTTATGCCACTTGTCGCGATGAGAGCCTTCCTCACAAAAAGTCATTCTGCTATACTATATAAGATATATGACTCGATTATTAAAAATAGCTTGTTTAAGTTCCATATATTTCTCTTCACATGAAGAGATCACACGAGATGATTGTAATTTGGGACATGCAGAATTCATTATAAATTCGTATATTTGTATGTCTCGTGTGTATACCGTATACAAGATGCACACCTCTCACAGTTACAATATTTTATATTGACAATATCATGCACCTGCTTGCGCTCTCACTGTATCGGCCCATTTAGCGAGCCGAGAAGGGAGGGAGATAAGGGCCTTGGGGTTATAAGCTTATTCGGGCCCTCTTAGCGAGTTTGGTTCTCTTTTTGCACCCTATCCGGCGAATAGGCTAAGAGCTTGCAAGGATCTAAGAGAAACTCCCACCTTCCATATAAACTTATCTGGATGCCTGTAATTCTATAAACCCTTTTTATACTCTCATGGGGCGGCAATTAAGTAAACTCATATTATTTATTTATCCTCTCATTCAAATCCTTGTAATTCAACTATCAAATATAACGGTAATCCTCCATAGTTAATCCCTCATTTTAAAACTTTCTCCATCCACCAAATGAGCCTCATGTAACTTAAGGTTCCAATCATCTTTGTGCGGCCATAAAGGGAGCCTCAAGCGTGAAATTTTTTCGGACGTGGCCGTGTCCAAGCACCTAATCCGATCATCAAAAGTATTTTGGACGGTCCATATTTATTCTCTCTCTCTCTCTCTCTATCTCTCTCTCTCTCTCTCTCTCTCATTCGGACCGTCTATAAGTGTTTCGGACGGCCGAGATAGGTGTTGGGACACGGCCACGTGGTCCAGCACCCAAAAATTGCTCCACAAGTGTAGATATATTCTGACACGTAGGATAGATGCTCCAGCTTCAAAGAAAGTGATTGGCGAACGATTCACGCTCAAGACTCAAATCATACCTTCCATTTTAGTTCCTACGAATTCAAGCGTGAATGGTCACTATCCAAGTATGGATGACTTCAATTGGTTGATTTGATTTCGGATTGGGGGTTGAACATACCATGCATTAGAATATTGTGAAATTTTTATTTTTTTGTATCACCGCGTTTCAGTCAACTGAGGCCGTGTTTCTTGTAACTTTTTTGTCTTTAAGCTACAGTAGTGTGGAGCTACTCTTTCTCAGATGGTTCTTCTCGTCAGTGACGGATGCTGAAGATGAACTTCTCTTCAATCGGAGCTCTAGATCCTGCACACTTAGCACCCCCGTTAGCACCGTAATGAACCGTAGAGTCCAGAACAACCCTCCAACGGTCAAGTAAGTACGTGAAGAAGATGAAATGCGAAATGTAGATCTAGGGTTTGTGTGTGAGAGAGAGAGAGTGTGTACCTTGATCTTCTGATGAAGGTTACCTTTTATAGGTGAGCCTTGGTTTGCTCCCCAAGTACAATCGTGCTCGTCACGTGACTTAACCGCTCGGCTGACGTCACCGTGACGAGCGCGAGGGAATATGCTGCAAGCACATGCCTTCAGTAAGTATACAACACGTGTCATAACCGCTCGGATGACGTCACTCAACATGATCACGGTTTTTTTTTACACGCACATGCAGCATTAAAGCCTTTGTTGAGTCAGCTCTAGGCTATGGCCCTTCGACATATCTCCGACACTCCTGGAGTCGATTGTACCGAGCTCCTGTATCATTAACTCCGCAAGACCGTCAGGTAAATTTGGCACAGTAAGTCTCTCGGCAGTCCCCGAGACGATGGGCCGAAGCCCCACTTTTACTCTCGATGAATACGTTCGATTACACTGAACTGTTTTCCCGAGGAGTCCCTCTTAGGCAACCTTTCGGTCACCTCCTCAGAGGTATCTCGTTCGTTTATGGCATTTACGATTCAGATTGGTGCTCGGTATATCCGAACCCCTACAAGTAAAAAATAATATTATTTCTCATATTGTGAATTTTGGGCTTTTGAACGTTTTTATGCGATCAGAGACTTTGAGACTTTTTAAGCAAAAGGTAAAAAAATAAAAAATAAAAAGCTGAAAAAGTCGATAAGATAAGAAAAATTGATGAAAAAAATTTAGAAACAAATTGTAATTTTCAAAGCGTCAGCTTGGGAATGTACAACAAGTTTTCATGATAGCTACTCCATCTATTCTCAATCGACTATTTCTTCCTTTCAGTATTTGTAAAGAAATTTGACAAAAAAATTTAGAAACAAATTATTCAATGCTTCTAGATCAATGTGACAGGTTCTGACAATGTCACCTTATCTTAATTCTCATTCTGTGCAGTCTTGTTTAGCTTGGCTTGCTAGTTGTTATTATGGGCATATCTTGCCAGTGAGGACAGCCCAAGTGGGTAAGACATTCAACCTTCCTGCATCGGGTGGTTCGATTCCCACAATCTAACACTAACATACTAACTAGTACTAGCTAACTCTTCTTGCTTGTACTTAAAAAAAGGGCAGATCCCGAACCTATTTTGGTAATAAAAAGGTTGATACCGTTGGCTCCAACAAAAAAAAGAAAAGAAGTATCACACAAAAAATCGACTCAACTGGATATTGATAGCTACATAAAACTACTTGTCTCTTAAAGGATGACGAGTATGATATTTAATTTAAACGATTCAGTTTTTCTTGCATCAATTTGGTCCATTGATGTGAATAAAAATGTGGGATCCGTTTAGCTTTTTTAATAGACCTTCTTCTCCGCAGATAATATAAAAAGAGTGGTTCAGACTATCAACATGATTAGAGTGGAGTCGACGAAGAACAAATTGGATAGGTACAAAATGCGATTTTCAAAGATTTGTGATCGTGTACCATATAGTATAAGAGAGAACATTTTTTACACCGACGGTGTAAACTCTAATGCATGTCATTGAGGGCTTCAATATAACTTTCCTTTTAGAACTTCCATAATGAAATGTTGGAGTAACAATCACAGGGACATTTATTCGATAACTCATGTTACCACAAAATATGATTCCCACACCAATGTCGGTTGAAGGAAACATTATTCCATGGTCTTGTCACATGCTATTCAAGTATTCCTCCACCAAATTTTGTGGAACCCAGTACTTAAATATGTGGACTCCACAAAAATATATGGTGAAAAAGGCTATTGGGGTTTCATGTGGAGGTGCCCTAAGAGTACTTAGGGCTGCCCAGCGGATCGCCCAATCCGCCCAAACCGAACCGTCTGCGAACCCACCCGAGGTATGTTACAGATGGATGCAGATCCTAATATTTTTATTTTGGCGGATACAGTTCAGTTTGGTTCGGGTTCAATCCGCCTTTAATCTTTCTTTGATCCGTCAAATCAGCCCGATCCGCAACCAAACCGACCTATCCCTATATCACTCTCGGACGGGTTGCGGATGCATAAAACGACAATCCATCACAAGCGGATCGGATTGAGAACCGAACTGATCCGCCCGGAACCGATACATGGACAAAAGATTCAAGTATGTCTGCTCCATAAGACCTGCATAAAATTATATATAACATCTCGTTCCCTTGTAAAGTACTCAATCTCATTAGTTTATAGTCATTCTCCTCTCCAACCAACCAAAGTGGACTTTACAATTGGCAAAACGTAACATCCACTATTCTTTTTTAATTTATTCTTTGATTCTATAACTCATCTATTCTTTTTCAATCAAATAACATCATCCATTTCTTTTGTTGGATTTTCTTTAGTGAAAAAGCGTACGTTAAAGAAATCTTTATCTTTTTGTGGAAGTGCGGGAAGAATCTTTCCATTTATACCCTCAATAAAGGCCAAAACAACTTCAAAACATAACGGAATTGGTGGATGATGTTATTTAATTGGTGGATGAGTAGAATAATAGTTATTGAATAAAAAAGTAACCAATTGAGTAGAATAATAAGTTATTATTCTACTCAATTGCCATTATATATTTATGTATTAATAATATTATTAATTTTTGTGGATCCGTTTTCTTTTTCTAAACAAGTAGGAGTGGCGCTACTCATAAAGAAAATCATGAAGAAAATGTGCCCAATTAATCAATCCGCCAAACTACTTATTACAAATACAATCTTCTTTTCGTTGTTATAGCGAGAGAGACAAAAGTTGACTAATCCGGGGATCATTGAATCGGAATTGTGGAACTTCATCAATAGAATCATGAAGAAAATGTGTCCAATTAACCAACCAGCCAAACTACTTATTACAAATACAATCTTCTTTTCGTTGTCGTTATAGCGAGAGAGACAAAAGTTGACTAATCCAGGTATCAGAATCATTATTACGAGACCAAAAATGAGTACCATGACTAGGAATTTGCTTTGGATCATAGGAATCCTCCTTATTATTTAGTATTTAGCATTGTTTATAATGAATATAAGATTTATAATCTATCGATACGATAGGTCCCATTTGCTTACGTTTTTTTGGAACTCCCATTTTAAAATACAAAGGTTACTCATTATTCGAGTTGGATGTGAATGTTCCTGAAAATGTTCAAACACTTTATCGATTGGGCACGTACCTGTTATACAAATGAAATACGGTGGGACGATGAATATTAAAATGAAAATAAGTGA
Source organism: Vaccinium vitis-idaea (assembly GCA_963854785.1). Lineage (NCBI taxonomy): Eukaryota > Viridiplantae > Streptophyta > Magnoliopsida > Ericales > Ericaceae > Vaccinium > Vaccinium vitis-idaea. The sequence goes on along the minus strand of CAWLAL010000253.1, from coordinate 4,874 downwards.
AATAGATAAAGGTTGATCTATTTCACTTATTCGACTGGAATGGCAGCGAATCGAACAAAAAAAATTCAATTCAGTTTATGTAATCTGTTATTATTCTGATATTGGAATGAAATTGTTTTTTGGAATTCATTATTTGCCGTATTTTTCCCAACAGTTTCTTATGTTTGTCACATGGAACCTCTTTTTGGGTCGCGCCGTAACCAAACGCTAAATATTTAAAATATCCTACCTTCGCCATTGTGTGGAGTATTATTTTTGGACTAGGCTAGCTTATCCAGCCTAGCTCCAATCGGGGCCATCAACTAGAAAATCTTAATAAGAATTGAAGAGAATTCTTTTTATTTTTACATTCTATATTATTCCATATTCGAATCTGTTTGACTACTAGAAAAAAACGGATTCAGTATTTGCTCTTTTCACTGATAGAAAACCATAAAAATAAGAAAAAATAGAGAGTCGATTTTTTGCACTTAATAAACCCATTTCATAAATGATTTTCCATCAGTATGCCATTGTGTGGTGTTTCTTTCAGCCTAGTCGGATTCAGTATGCCATTGTGTGGTGTTTCTTTTGGCTAATCGTTTTTTTTTTTTTTCACTTTTTTAGATTTTGATCAAAATGTTTAATTTGAATTTTGCATTGGTCTTGATGAGAAAAATTGAAAAAGTAAAAAAATATTATAGATGAATCTTGTAAAAAAGTTTAGAGAAGACAAAAATTATCCAGATAATTATAGACGAATCTTGTAAAAGCAAATTCCTAGTCATGCTACTCATTTTTGGTCTCGTAATAATTATTCTGATATGTTATGTATTTTTGCTACGAAAGAAAGAAAGCGAGCTGGTTATCATGCTTGCCCAGATCTATTTCCTTATTTTTCTAAGGCGATTGGCGAGTTAGTTGTAGTTTATTGAATAGGTACACACTCCCTTTGTAAATAATTAAGGGAGTAAAGTTTCCAATCGAAGTTTTATCATCCAACCGAATGTACCGTTTTTTTCCTCGTAGCTTTTACTTGATTTATATCTTTCATAAACTTTCTTTCCTTATTATCATAAATGATTTTCTTCTAGACTTGTCTTAGGGTCATCCTCACCGCCAATTGTATATCATATGGTAACCAGTCCTTATTAACCACTTATGATATAGTAATTTTATATAAATAATATAAAATATGCTCTGTTGAGGAATAGCATATTGTCCCTTCGGGGACATCCGATAAAATTGGAACGATACAGAGGAATAGCATATTCCTCTGTATCTCATATGGGTTTTCTTATTATAGGAATTGCTTCTATAACTGATACAGGACTCAACGGAGCCATTTCCAACGCTTGCATCCTCTGTCTAGTTTTGCATTATAAGGTTGTAATTGAAATTAGCTCAATAAATATTTCTATGAATCTAATTCTATGAATCTATTTATCATTTTTAAGCAAGCCTCCATGGTGAAATCGGTAGACACGCTGCTCTTAGGAAGCAGTGCTAGAGCATCTCGGTTCGAGTTCGAGTGGCGGCATGCCATCTTCTAAAAAAGATAGAATAGATCCTATAATGAATTCATCAAAAAAATGACTGAGATAATCGAGTTAATATATATCGTATAGAAATAGAAAAAACTATTCCACTTATAAGAAAGGTGTGACAATGAGGTCAATAGTTAATTATGAGAATTGATATTAGTACTCCACTTTTTCTATTGTCACTCTCTTTTTGTCTTTATTAAATAAAGTTACTCTTGCATTTTATGAATAAAGACAAAAAAAAAGTGTCAATATCAATTCCACTTTTTCTATTGTCGCTCTCTATTGTCAATGAGGTCAATAGTTAATTATGAGAATTGATATTAGTACTCCATTTTTTCTATTGTCACTCTTTTTTTTGTCTTTATTAAGTAAAATTACTCTTGCATTTTATGAATAAAGACAAAAAAAAGTGTCAATATCAATTCCCTTAATTATTTACAAGGAAAAATAATGGTCAAATCAAGTTATACGCATTAGAGCGGGGATCAAGTCCCCCCTCCGCATCTAACAATACTAACCCACTAATTGTTTGTTGAGATAAATAATAGAAAAATTATTATCTATATTTTTTTTCTTCCGTGGCAAAATTAGTATGACATCTTATATACAACTTTGTTGGGAAATTCGCCGCAAAAAATTTACTTGTAATAACATTACTCTTTAAAGAAAATACAAAAAGGGCAAAATGGAAAGTGATTTGCTTTAAATGCTCTTGAGTGTATCCATCTGGAATTTCAAAATTAAGAAACCAAAAGCATTTTTGGATTTGAGTGAAATAGTGAATCTAATTTCAAAATTAAGAAACCAAAAGCATTTTTGGATTGGAAGGAAATATTGAATCTTGAGAATACCTGAAGGAAATAGTGCATGCTCCCCCACAATCTTCCAAACACCCCTTTTTTTCAAAGAAACAAAAGTCTCTGCTCAGATTTTGATGCACAGAAATGGACATAGCTAGATGTGTCCGATATTGTCCGGTGCACATGAACTCCAAAAACTAATGAGGGGTCTGTTAGGGGATTACTCTTATTAGGAGCACACCTAGTATCACAAGTAGGTGACAAAACTCATCTCAATGACCAGCCAAGCAGTACATAATTGTGAAATATATTAAGGGGGAGTTCTTGAATGGATTATTTGATTTTATCATCATCTTTTACGAATAGATAAAAGGAGTGTTGATTTTATCACACTAGTGGTCCACAACATTTTATCATACTAGATTTTATCTATTGGGAAAACAAGGTGATTTTATCACCTCTCCATAATAAACCAACTAAAATCAACTTTCCCATTTTATCTCATAAAATCCATTCAAAAACTCCCCCTAAATTAGAAATAATAGAAAGTAGTCAAGTGACAGTAATAGTTGAACAATCTGAAGGGGAAAAAAAAAGCAACTTTAAATACAGACAAAGTTAAATACAAAAATGGTTTGTGTTCACAAATATACAAACTAATTAAGGAAAACATGAGATCTTTAATGGTCATTTTTCAGAATTCGGGATCCTGCTGTAATGCAAAGATGTACTACAGGGTTGTCAGGCACATACAGACTGTCAATCTCCAGAATCAATAATCCGGAAGAGTTTTTTTAAATCTGGACCATCGATTCTGGAGATTGACGATCTGGATGTGCCCTACAACCCTGTAGTGCACCCCAGCACTGCAGAGTTCCCGGGCGTATCCGTATCTTGATTTCTGCACCAAAATCTCTGCATGTTGCATATTGTTGTTTTGGTTAACCCTGCAAAAAGAAAAAATGACCTTCTCCCCGAAAGGCCAGTTCCATCTAATGTGGCCCAAAGACATGCCGGGTTAGACTCATGTTTCTACGGCCCTGGGAGTCTAGCCAAGGCCCATTTTTTCGAAATGAAGCTTGGTTTATTTTTCTTTTTCTTTGGAAATAAAAGAAAGAATTAAATTTGAATTTTACATTTTAGTTTCCTTATTTTCTATTTCTTCATCAAAGAAGTACGAAGAAAAAAATTACCGAAAGTTCAATGCTATTTGATGTTACATGATTGATCGTGTGAATGCCTTTTTTCCCCTACTGGTGTGGCTCGTGTGGGAATGTTGATGCTAAAATTGTATTTCCATCGAAAAAGACAGTTACTTGAGTTTGTACAGTTTTGTCACAAGTAAATTTAAATTTCAAGAAGGAAAAAGAATTATAGATTATCCTGATTTAAATTTAAATAAATATTTTTATTTATGGGTTATCACAGATTCACATGTACATGTGAATTAGTCTAAAAAACGAAATCTTACTCAACCCCTTTTGCTACTTTTGCAATTTTTTCTCCGGTGAAGGTTAATCATGCATGGGTGATAGGTCTACACAAATATATTTGCAAATGAAGGCTTTGTTTTTTATGACTATCTTAATTTCAGCAAAGAGAGAACATTTTTTACACCGGCAGTATATACCAAAGTTTCCTCCAAATCTATTGTATTGCGCCATGTGTCCAAATAGTGGTCCCAAAAGGTAGAACGTGGACACATGGTGCAATGCAATAGATTTGGAGGAATCTTGACTTACACCGCCGGTGTAAAGAATGTTTTCTCTTCAGTAAAATTTGATGTTCTAATAATTGTCACTACTCGCATTGAGAGTCGTTATCACGAAAACTCACTTTGATCAATATACTATATAGTTTAATCAACATCAATCTCTTACACAACATCTCACGTGGGAGTGAGATTTGGAAATTTTATATCCAACCCAACAACTTAAGTTATTATTCTATTCCGAGGAAATGTGGGATTGTATTCCTCAACATCCCCTCACATGTAGCCTGTTTTTGTTGGAATATCGTGAATGAAACCGAGGCGCTCGGAGGAACTCCTGAGGCAACCGAAATAACCCTCGGATTCGGATGTTACGGGATTAAAGGCTGGGTAATGCCCCTCATGATGCGGAGATAATGGCAGCACTTATTTATTTCAGTTTTTCGTAATGAATTCTTATGAGCACGTCAATAGTTTTCTAGTGCTATATGAAGTGCATTTTCAGATTGCTATGCACACCAGAAATTCGTGTATCACCTTGTAGTTTCTGAAATTCATCTTTGAGAGAGAGAGGGGTAGATGTAAATCAGTTCGTCAAGCAAGCCGACAGAGGTGTTCTGGCGGTTTGTGGTTGTTGTTTTATCCTGGGACAAAGACATCGGTGAATCCTACAACACTCATGGTAGGCGGTGAATCTTTGTTAAGGAGATTGGAATCACACAGTACTCGGCTTGTTTCTACAATTTTGCTTGTGTATCATTTTCATATTGTTCAATTCAGTTTATGTAATCTGTTATTATTCTGAAATTGGAATGGAATTGTTTTTTGGAATTCTTT